>NQII01005947.1:46143-77331 GCA_002778355.1 Clitarchus hookeri
CTTCCCACCCGGAAAACGCTGTGACAATCACGTCGCCCCTTCTGCGTTCCTGTCGTTAATTCGATTGCCGCGTGCCAAGGTTTCTACGTTCGGATATACAACCTGATAACGCCGACGAATTTGCTTTTGCGGGGTTCCTCAAGACAAATCCGTCGAGAACAGAATGTTCCAAAAATTTCAGTTTTTTAAACTTCCGAGAGAAGTAGACGAAACAAAACTATTTATTTAAAACAGCGTGTGTAAATTTAAACTATACATACAAGGAAACCGAAAAATTGGAGAAGGTTAAAAAAAATAAAAATTAAGCATGTTATTAGACAGGAGTTTGCATTTTCGAACAGACTATTTGAAACAAAGCTTTTCTTTTTTTGGTCTTATTTAGCGGAGTCAGATATCTGAGTTTAAAATTTTTAAAAACAACCTCTCGGCTTATATGGCTCCTAAAGACTGCAGGTATTTCAAGGTGGAGTTTACATACGAGATTGTTGCAAATTATGCATACAATGTTAAAATAGGACCACCGGATGGCAAAGTATTCCGTAGTTGGACGGCGACGATGACCTCCAATCACAGCAAGATCAGTCGTTTCTTTCAAATTATTTAAGGAAACACCGCCGTGACTAAACTAAAATTTTTGTGGCGCCAAAAACAATTATTATCCTACCGACTGATTATTGCCTGAGAACGTTAAACTCAAAATAGCCTGTGCTGTGCTGTCACACCAAGACTCGCATTTTTCAGGGATTGGTATACAAATTTCACAGCCAAAAGGTGTATGGTATGTGGGCAAAAGTCTCGGCAAACTCCTCAAGCTTGCCATTCTAGAATAAAGCACCTCATAAAAACGTTTGCTACGCTGTCACAAGGAAATATGAACGTCGACCGTAAGACGAGTTACGTATGCATAGTACACACATTTTTGTGATGCTTCACCCTTTCATTCCCAGCGTTAACAATTGTCAGCATGTTGCACATGAAGACTATATTTGACCGGCACTGTACTGTACGGAACTCGAGTGTCCTGTGACCTTACCTGTGGACAACTAATTGCAAACCATGGAACTGCTCTGCGTTATGGCTGGTTCATATCGCTAATCACCGAACACAAAGTCCACGGGTTATTATTGACTGCGATAACGAAACAAGTTCTTCGTCAGCTTAAGTACAGCACTAACCAAACTTTCGTATTTGCAACACTAGGGACCATAAGTTAATGTGGGAATGAAACGGTTAAAGAAAAGTGTTTGTAATAATACCAAATTTTTCATGTGGATCAAAAAATATTTATATGGGCCTTTCATGTTTTTACATGTTAAAAAATAGCGATCGAGTGACTAAAGCATTACGCTGGCATAAATACTGATCCATAGAACTACTCATGCGATAGAAGTCCAAACGAGGTTCCTGGTATTTCGAGGTGAATCTCAAGTCACACTACTAATGATTTGACTTATACAGAAGGTTGTTCATTACTTACAGCTGCACAACTAAGTCTCTCTCAATATTTCAAACTAAATGAAAAAATTGTTTCTTGAACATGGAACCGAGGTTTTGCAAATGTTAGATTCCCCGTGTCTATAATCGAGGACATGTTGCACATGGATATTTATGGTTGGTGCTGTACTTAACGAGGAAACAGTGACATATGCCTGAGTGCTTTCCATGTTAGCAATCAGATTTGTTGTAGTCTCTGCGCCTGCCATTTGTGAATGGTTGACGCTGATATCAACAAACACGCAATACGTTGTTCGCTGGTTGTGAGAAGCACGCTAGACACGACACAAGTACACTGCACTTACACAAATGTTAATGACTGCAATACTCCAACTCTTAAATTAATTCGGAACTGATCTGACCAATGGCGTGCGTGTAGCTGCACAAAACGTACGTGGAGGGTTAGTCTCATTTAAATATGTGTTGGAAAAGGATTTAGCGAGAGAACTTGGAGTTGCCCAATAATAAGAGTATTGCTTATTTCTAAGGTAATTTACACAGAGGTTAATATTTTACGTACCTCCCAATGGTAAACCCTTTAAGGACAGCACATATTTATTGGCACCGAGGACAACATTGAAGTTAACTGCCTGTATTCTTCACTAAAGCCGTCTAGGTTATGCTGTGCTCTGTATTTACACAAACCATTGTCCTGTTGGCCTTGGCTACACATNCTTCACTAAAGCCGTCTAGGTTATGCTGTGCTCTGTATTTACACAAACCATTGTCCTGTTGGCCTTGGCTACACAGAAAACAGTCCAATGCTGCTGCAACAAAAAATTTACTATAGAGGTATTTCTTTAATTGTTTATGTTGTAGTAACATAAGTAATGTTGCGACGTTACGTAATGTTAATAATTTACAAAGTCTTATATTACTGTAATGCAAACATACTGTTAAAGTGTTAATGTAAACAACGCCTCTAAGTAATGTTGCTGCAACAACAAGTTATATTACGCTAAAATTAACAGGAAGAAAAAAATCATTTGTTTTACTGCGGCGACATTAAAGAAATGTCCAACCAACACAAGGTTACACTGACTTAGAATTGTAAAAATGGCGGATAGCAGCGAACTGCAGTAACCTCGTAAAATGAAACCACTGTATTTAAATGTTAAAGTATAGTTTTAAAATTAAAAGTACCCTCGACCAACTCTCAAGCCTTGCAAAGCAGTTTACGTGTGCCAATCATGCACATATTTCTAGAGCATAAAGTACTTCCACGTAACGAAAGAGAGCTGCAGTTTGTCGTTATGTTGTATTCAATACTTACAATTACGAACCACGTTAGACACGTTAAGATAGCGCAGTTGGTAGGACGTCGGGCGCTGTAAACTGGAGAATGATAACAACTCACGGCGCGGGTTCGATTATTCTCTCATCTGACTTTTTTTGTTGGTAATATTTATTTTTGTGACAAAATAATAGTACTTAATTCATTTTACGTCGGAATGTTTTTGTGAAGAAAATAAAATACAAGAAAAATGTTAAGACAGATGTTAAGTTTAACACAATATTTGTTTTTTTGTCGCAATATAAACACCACATTAAAATTGACAACAGAGAGGATATAATTACATTAACATAACCGTATATTACATTAACAGCAACATTAGTTACTGATGGTTCACAGGTAACAGAAAATTAATGTTGTAGTAACATTAATACTGTTACCACAACATTAGACTTTTTTCTGTGGACACCAGGCACCCCTACTGTACCGTGCAACGTTTATCACTGGCTGGCCGCCGGCCAATAGTCACGCGTTGGCTGTGCGCCAATCAGAGTGTCCTGACAGATGTTAGTTAGGTTTTACAGTTCACTGTGTCTATTTCAGAAATATTAAAAAGTACATATTTAGGGGCAGTGATATTTCGCGAAAAGATTTCAAGACAAGATACAGTCCAAAGCACTGTAGGGTCGTTCAGCTTCTTTGATTGGCTAAAAAATGTTCTGGTCCGTGTTAACCGTTTGCGCACGAACCACGAAGGTTCAGTGTCGGAGTTACTTAGTCCTGAGTGGCTTGGTCAAAGACGGACATGGCGCCAGCAGCCAATGGAGGTATAACAACAGCTGAGGTGTGTATATAGTATTGAAGTCTACTGTTCGCTCCGATTTTTACGCGAAAAGTCACTGGCTTTATACATATTTTATTCTTACGAATTAAAATTTAGACGAGCTGTAATTTTTTTACTTAGATTCCGATAATATCCAGCGAAGCAGTAAAAATGTAAGAACAAAACAATGCCCTTATGAACGTAGCCACCAATGTATACGTGCATTCGCTTCAAAGAGTTCAAATAACCCTATGGCAGGTAGGTACTGCAGGAAAGTAACGTGATTAGATTACAGAGCGTCTTAGAGAACTGAGAACTGGACGTAAGTGACTCCTCAAAGCCGCGCCGACTACCGAGGAATGCCTATGCCCAGCGCCTGTCAGTCACCGACAGCCCACCTCTTGGTTCGGAGCCCAGCACACTCGTCGCTCCGCCTCTCTCGTGTCGAAATCGCCCACACTTCTTGGGCGATCCGACAAATTGTTTGCGGTGTTACTGAACTCTTCGCTGGTAAAGTGTTACGGTTCAGTGTTTGTGTATCCGTCGTCGGCGACCTCCTTCACAAGTGTATGACGTTGCGTGTTTGTTGCACGACCGCGCGGAACAATAGGATGTTAGCAGCTAACTGAGCCACTTTTGCAATCCCTGTCGGGTTTCTCTTTCAAGGCCATTGCGTGTCCATACGCCGTGTGCGAAGACGAACGTTGCCTCAGACTTGACTACTGGCCATAAGCCACCAAAGTGAAGTTCTGACATTCTTATGAAAACAAATACGTAACTATTAACGCTTTTGCTGTCTGCGCACATTCACAGACATTCATGACAATCTAGAAGTAAGGTAGTGCAACACTACAGGAACACGTGTTCTGTTTCTCTCTGTATTCCTACTTACAAAAGCTGTGCTGTACACTGTAAAAAATATATATTTAACTTTTACAAGAAAAATTCTTGGATACTAGTTGTCAAGACAATCATTTGCAGAACTTCAAGTTTTCGTGTAAAGTCTACAAAACGTTTATTTGTAATATTACAAAATCTAGCCTAGTATTTCAACATAAGTTAAAAAAAAAAAGGAACAAGACTACGTTTTTGTACTATAAAACAAATGTTACGAATAAATGAGAAAGAAATATAAATATAAAATCATTCACGGAAGAAAAGACAAATAGTCGCAGACTGCCGGCACCGCGATTCAGCCTCACGCCACGCTCCGTGCGTTACTTCTTCGCCCCCGCTAACTACACGACCAACTTGACTCACGAGGCATAGAGTAATTTTTTACAATGTATGCGGTTAGGTATTGACTAAACCAGAATGTGAATGAAGAAATTTGGGCGGCTCTTAACATCGAGGTCTTCAGAGCCAGCGTGTTTTCGCGTCTATCAAGCTTAATTTACCAGCAATTTTCAGGGAATTAAAAATTGTACAAAAAAATGTCTTGTAAAAATGTGGTACGAGTAAAGATAGACAAAGCATTTTTTGTTTGGAAAGCGATATTATCAAAGGTAGCAGTGAAATGACGTAGCAAAAACAAAACTTACTATAGTCACTCCTACCCAAGAGAAAGAGAGAGAGACAGAACGACTTACAAAGCTCAACTACAGGTAGCTGCCTCCCACCAGCCTTACCACCGTCGCGTAGTCCAGTTGTTCCCTTTCCCGGGGAGAAGTGGCCCGACATTGGAACAGCTTCCGAGCGCTGTTCTAGTAGCTGAATATTATGTTTGGTTGTCACAGTTAACTGTTGCCGAGAAAATAAAATTTTTACTGAAGTTGTTCTTTTTAAGGAGCAATCTACTTTGTGGTAAGGCTACATCGTTATGGTGTAGGAGCCACATACTCTTGATCATTGCGGGCCCAATCACAGACAAGACAACGCAAGACAATTCTGTAGATATTCCTGCGAGGAGCAGTCTACATGGGTTACGTCTGTAGAATCATCGGTTCCTACAAATGTACTTTTTTCCCCAGTGAAATGCCGTTCAATGGTTGTGACGATGTTTTGCAAGAAGCCCTGAGATTGCAAAACCTTACTTACTCTTTCCGATGCTGACCTAACTTAGTTATGAGTGTATCATTCTCTCTCTCTCTCTCTGTCTCTCTCTCTCTCTCTCTCTCTCTCTCTCTCTCTCTCTCTCTCTCTCTCTCTCTCTCTCTCTCTCTCTGTCAGGTGGCCCTTCACTTCCTCCCGGATGTATGAACTGAAGCAGGAAATGTATAAATGACGTGATCATTTGCAGACAAGGAAGCGGCCAACCTTTGCACGCGCTAACAGACCAAACTTCAATTATTTATTATTATTTTTGTATTTTTTTTTTGTATCCGTTCACGCTCATCCGCATCTGGAAAGTCGCAGCCATCCAGCCGTGACGTTTAGCGTCTAATTACGTCCAAGCCACTAAACAAATTATTTCCTGTTTTCCTTTTGTTTATGAAAACGCTAAACTTCGGTAGATGTTATTTTTTACACTGTGAAGGTCATGGCAGCATGTTTTAAACGAATTTCTCATTATGACTTTTTTTTTAATCCGAATTCTGATTCCAGCCACAATTTTGTTTAACAGAAAACAAAATAAAATAAATGCTCAACGAATAAGTTGTGATAAATAAATTTTGTGCGTTCCCGACATAATTTACCAAAAAATAACACATCTGAAAAAGTCTATAAACTGTGCGTTCCGCAAATACTTTCAATCCGAGTTGCTTGACGTAATTTTGAAAAGATTATATTCAATTAATAACTGCGCTACTATCAGTAAGACGTAATATTAAGGCGTAACATTATTCAAAGTAATTACTGCAGTTTATTGCAGCACGCACAGTTTTGAATACTTATGCTTCCTCAATTCTGCCAAACTTTTTGGACAATAGGCAATCAACATTGTGTGTGCAACAGTAAAGGAAATCTTTGTCATAGCCTTCCATGTCTCACTGCAATAATTAACTCCGTGATTATATAAATGACTGCATTATAGTATTGTAGGTCAACGCTAACGGCATTTGCATGGAATAGAGAGGAAGAAACAGACGTACACGAACTATATGAACATAAATTTTTAAGTTTTCTTATATAGCAGTAAGGTATATCGATACATTTCCGACAGGCTCGTTTTATATACATGTCCAAAAATGTCTAAATAAATTTGTCTCCAAATAGTTAACAGTTTAGGAAACATTTTCCTGTTTTAAAAGTAATAAAATATTTTTTCGTTTAAAGAATGTGACCATGATGTGTAGAAGGTAGACTTACTTCCTTCCAGAGTTTTGGAAGGATCGCTACTCCTTCCTGCAATAGCGAAGAGGCCTCGAAAACCAGCCACATTTGCATATACACATATAAGGTTTCAAACGACCATCATCAACTGTCTGATCCATACTATTGGAGAAGGTTTAAGAAGTGAGTAGTCAAGATTTCTCAGTAAGATAGTTCGGAAGCTCACTATTTTTTTTTAGTATAAAATATTACTGACTTTAAAATGGTTTTATTGGTAACATCAAAATTTTATCTCTTATGGCAACGTACGCTAATAAATATTTAAAGGAATTTTTCGACTAATTGTAAATGTATGCACCAGTGGTAGTTTACATATTATAAACCTATTCTGTTGTAAACAAAATTAAAAAAAAATTACTTTGAATAATAAATTAACTTTTCAAAATGATATGGCGGAATTGTTCTAATATTTTCTTTTTCGTGTAATAAACACCACACTACACGTGATAACCTGAACTGAAAAATTATAAAAACTGCAAATAATTAAATTAATTATTTATTTAGTTCAATATGATGATGAGCAAATTTTTTATCACCCAACGTTTTAATTTTAATTCCACGAAAGTCTAGACACGTCATTGTACCTTCACTTGTGAGACATTCCGTGCAGGGCTGTGAGCCAATTATGAACATATAACCTTCTTGTGAGTCTGCACATACTTCACACACACACACACACACACACACACACACATACATATATATATATACATATATAAATAACAGCCCTTCAGTCTAGGAATTTGTAACAAAAACTATATCTGGAGTCTGGTGTTAATGAGTGTATTTCACAGGCCTGTCAATCGTTTCTTGTCTGAGATAGACTCGTGCTATTTGAATTTCAATGTAACATCACTGCGATTTATATCTATGTGAATTTCGGCTGTAGTTTCTTTTAGTTTTAAGACTCTTGACTANTCAATGTAACAT
Source organism: Clitarchus hookeri (assembly GCA_002778355.1). Classification (NCBI taxonomy): domain Eukaryota; kingdom Metazoa; phylum Arthropoda; class Insecta; order Phasmatodea; family Phasmatidae; genus Clitarchus; species Clitarchus hookeri. The sequence continues at coordinate 53,898 of NQII01005947.1, forward strand.
CACTGCGATTTATATCTATGTGAATTTCGGCTGTAGTTTCTTTTAGTTTTAAGACTCTTGACTGTGTGTTTTTGATTTTAAAACTGGCAGTTTTTTTTCTGTGTGATAAACTAACAACTTTGCATCACCAATCAAAATTTATTTCTTAATTTTCATTGTAATTTTTCTACTTTANCTGTGTGATAAACTAACAACTTTGCATCACCAATCAAAATTTATTTCTTAATTTTCATTGTAATTTTTCTACTTTACAAAACATGTGTTGAAAACGGAAGAAAGCTACGTCGTCCGCAATGGTAACGAACATTTTATCTGTGGGTACAACAGGTCAATAGTCGCGTGTGTACATTATGTGCAAAGTAATGCATGCACGTACCAGGAAACGGTGATTATGGAATAATATTTTCATAGTTTACAAATGTTTGGAATGCATTTTGTGGTTACATACAAATTGCAGTTGGTATACGGAAAAACTAAAAGTTAAAACGACACGGAGTGAAGACCATCTTCGTAAATTACACCCCGCAGACTGGAAAAATAAATAAACGACACCTGTTTTGAAATTTGCTCCAAGTGTGGTTTCGTATTATTATTCCTAGATTACAGCAAGAAGAAAATTTCTTATTCGTCGACATGAAGGGAAAACAAGAGCTGAAACTTAATACTTAAAAAAAANATTACAGCAAGAAGAAAATTTCTTATTCGTCGACATGAAGGGAAAACAAGAGCTGAAACTTAATACTTAAAAAAAGCTCCTCAGAAAGCTGAGACTTTGATACGGAGCATAAAAAAAAAAATTTGATAGTTGTGTCTCAGCTGGNAAAAAAAGCTCCTCAGAAAGCTGAGACTTTGATACGGAGCATAAAAAAAAAAATTTGATAGTTGTGTCTCAGCTGGCTAAATGGCTTCATCGACTGTCGCGCCGGGGCATAAAAAAGAACACTGGTTGAAAAGTTTCCTTGTTTAAAGTTGCCCGCGGTGTCGAGACGACTGTGCATTGATGCGCCGACAGCAGGAAATGAAACAACTGCGATATTCAGGACTGGAGAAGTTGGCGATGTATTCACGACGCGACGGTTGGAAGACTGGAACGCGCTTTGTCGTCGGGAAAGGACAAGGAGCGATGAAAGTTTGAACGTTGAACTTTCTTCCTTTCCGTCGCTTTGAGTTTTGCTGCCTGCAACACGTTGTATAACCAACGTGTTTACTGAGANGTTGAACTTTCTTCCTTTCCGTCGCTTTGAGTTTTGCTGCCTGCAACACGTTGTATAACCAACGTGTTTACTGAGCGCACATCCACTTACATACTTAATATTAGTTATTTATTTGGTTAGCTTCCCTGAGAATAACAACCTTATGTTAAGTCACTACAGACATTTATAATCCATAGCAATAAGTTTCCCGTGTCCAAACTTCTATAGATAAATGCATTAGCAAAAACTACATTGATGAATACGAACAATTTAAGTTCATTGACATATAACAGAATAAATGTAACATCTCAAACACCATACATATTCCTACAAAATTTAAATCATTTTCTTTATTAAACGTGGATTCGGGTATACTTCTTAGTAAACAGATATTAAAAAATAACATAAAACAAAAAAACAAATTTGACGGCAACTTTATCACTTGTGGACATTTAATTCTACTTCGAATTTCGTATGCCTATTTTAATCCCTTAATATCCGTTGAATGTGTTTATTTTGTCCAATCATAATGTATTTGGTGTTGTTAAAATTCGTTAATTAATTCATGTATTGTGTGTTGAACCCGTGACCCGTTTTATTTGATGAAGGAATTGGGCCAACATGACATGAAAGTTTATAGTTTGTATTTCGTCGGTGTCTTAGAAATGTGTGCAAGTGCCACAATAAAATTAAAAAAACTGAAACCAAAACATAATACCTTTTGTGAGGTATATACATATATGTATATATACTTTATGTATGTGCTCGGTCGTTAGGTTATTTACATTTCTCACGGAAAATTACAGACGTAAACCTATTCAGGAAGATTCGGTAGAATTTATAATGTTNTTAGGTTATTTACATTTCTCACGGAAAATTACAGACGTAAACCTATTCAGGAAGATTCGGTAGAATTTATAATGTTAGAAAGCAATCCTTCACTTGAAGGATTGCTTTCTAATACTATAATAAGCTTAACAGCTACTTTCAAATAGAATGGATGTACACAGGAGGCTTTTAAATAAATATGTAATAATCGTCTTTTGCGCNCTTAACAGCTACTTTCAAATAGAATGGATGTACACAGGAGGCTTTTAAATAAATATGTAATAATCGTCTTTTGCGCGCGTACCCAACCTTGACCTACCTTAAAGGAACACAACTGTCAAAGTCATTTGGTCAACAGTGATGAACGTGGTGTTTATATCTTAATTTTTCAATATCAAGCACTATTATATTAANGTTGAACTTTCTTCCTTTCCGTCGCTTTGAGTTTTGCTGCCTGCAACACGTTGTATAACCAACGTGTTTACTGAGAGCACATCCACTTGCATACTTAATATTAATTATTTATTTGGTTAGCTTCCTTGAGAATAACAACCTTATGTTAAGTCACTACAGACATTTATAATCCATAGCAATAAGATTCCCTTGTCCAAACTTCTATAGATAAATGCATTAGCAAAAACTACATTGATAAATACGAACAATTTAAGTTCATTGACATATAACAGAAGTAAATGTAACATCTCAAACACCATACATATTCCTACAAAATTTAAATCATTTTCTTTATTAAACGTGGATTCCGGTATACGTCTTAGTAAACAGATATTAAAAAATAACATAAAACAAAAAAACAAATTTGACGGCAACTTTATCACTTGTGGGCATTTAATTCTACTTCGAATTTCGTATGCCTATTTTAATCCCTTAATATCCGTTGAATGTGTTTATTTTGTCCAATCATAATGTATTTGGTGTTGTTAAAATTCGTTAATTAATTCATGTATTGTGTGTTGAACCCGTGACCCGTTTTATTTAATGAAGGAATTGTACTAACATGACATGAAAGTTTATAGTTTGTATTTCGTCGGTGTCTTAGAAATGTGTGCAAGTGCCACAATAAAATTAAAAAAACTGAAACCAAAACATAATACCTTTTGTGAGATATACATATACGAATCATACTTTATGTATGTGCTCGGTCTTTAGGTTATTTACATTTCTCACGGAAAATTACAGACGTAAACCTATTCAGGAAGATTCGGTAGAATTTATAATGTTAGAAAGCAATCCTTCACCTGAAGGATTGCTTTCTAATACTATAATAAGCTTAACAGCTACTTTCAAATAGAATGGATGTACACAGGAGGCTTTTAAATAAATATGTAATAATCGTCTTTTGCGAGCGTGACCTACCTTAAAGGAACACAACTCAAAGTCATTTGGTCAACAGTGATGAACGTGGTGTTTATATCTTAATTTTTCAATATCAAGCACTATTATATTAATAAAACACTTTTGCCAATTTCAATTTAATCAAATTTCCTCAAAGCAGATTAGAACAGTGTTTATTACGAAAATTCGCTGTTTGAAACGTCAGCCCACTTTCTCTGGCCCACATTTAAAACAAATATAAAGTACTGAAGTTGAGGGCACTCTACGTAGCAGGTCTGTAGCCAAGGAGGTTACATGCGGGATCAATGTTATATAAAGTACTGAAGTTGAGGGCACTCTACGTAGCAGGTCTGTAGCCAAGGAGGTTACATGCGGGATCAATGTTATATAAAGTACTGAAGTTGAGGGCACTCTACGTAGCAGGTCTGTAGCCAAGGAGGTTACATGCGGGATCAATGTTATATAAAGTACTGAAGTTGAGGGCACTCTACGTAGCAGGTCTGTAGCCAAGGAGGTTACATGCGGGATCAATGTTATATAAAGTACTGAAGTTGAGGGCACTCTACGTAGCAGGTCTGTAGCCAAGGAGGTTACATGCGGGATCAATGTTATATAAAGTACTGAAGTTGAGGGCACTCTACGTAGCAGGTCTGTAGCCAAGGAGGTTACATGCGGGATCAATGTTATATAAAGTACTGAAGTTGAGGGCACTCTACGTAGCAGGTCTGTAGCCAAGGAGGTTACATGCGGGATCAATGTTATATAAAGTACTGAAGTTGAGGGCACTCTACGTAGCAGGTCTGTAGCCAAGGAGGTTACATGCGGGATCAATGTTATATAAAGTACTGAAGTTGAGGGCACTCTACGTAGCAGGTCTGTAGCCAAGGAGGTTGCATGCGGGATCAATGTTATATAATTCCTTCTCAAGGATCCCATTGTAAAGATACCTGTTTCCAGCACTAAGAATCTTAAAGAAACTCTCTTACACAATACTGCCACCCTAAGAAGTTGTCAAAAAAGTTTATTCATAATTTTNACTGCCACCCTAAGAAGTTGTCAAAAAAGTTTATTCATAATTTTTTTTTTGTAAAAGGTTTAATGTTAAGTCTCGAAAAAAAAAACCACAAAAATTGGCAAGACAATACTTTTTTTTTGAAAAGGTCGGCTTTAAAACTGAAGCATTGAGAAGGAATTTATTCAACATTGTTTCTCCATTTAAATTGTGTTGCTGCAAGGTTGACAGGCGAACTAATTTTTACACAAAAGTAAGGTAATTCTACTCACGTTAAGAAGCCAATGCTTTAACAACTTACTATAAATGTTAATATAAAAATGTAATATTTACACCATTATAGTGCTGTAAAAGTTACAAATAGGTTAGTAAAAAAATACTTTATTTTAAAATACAAATGAATGAGATAAATCACAGAACACGGGATAAAACAGTATGGGAAAACAGCATTATCAAGACTAAGAATAGTACATTTATCATTGGAAATGTCTGATGGCCAATACCCATGTAGGATTTAGTCATGAACTACAGCTTGCGAATCACTGGTCTAGAAACGAATGCAAAGGAAAAGTTCGTAACAGTACACTATATATATCTATATATATCTCTCTGTTTTTTTTTTTTGCCGGCGAAGCAAAGAAAATCAACGTCAATAATTCATTTCCAGACAGTTTGTTCTTTCGGAGAGCTAATTGGATTGGCAGTAATTGCAGAGCGAGGTAGTTTGACGTTGACGCGTAACAACTCGAGTGCTTGTGTGGTTGAGAGCCGACTTCCGTAGCCCATGAAAGGAAGATCACGACCTGAATACGACGCCTGAAGGCAGCAGACTTATCTCCAGCTTTGACTCGCCCGTCGCCGACACATCTGCCACAAACANCTGAATACGACGCCTGAAGGCAGCAGACTTATCTCCAGCTTTGACTCGCCCGTCGCCGACACATCTGCCACAAACACGTGTTTATTCTACTCAGGTTAGCAACTAAACGAGTTTTCCTATCAGAGAGTTTGGCGTAGGGAAAATTTCCGCCGCCAGGTGCGCAGTGTTCCAAAAACGTCCCTTTTAATTAAACATTTTAAGCTACATTAATAATAAAAGAGAAATATTTTACTTGCTTACGTAGTTATATTATATTTGATTAATGATTATTGTAATTATTTTGTTTTTCAACTACCAGCACTACTCAATACCTAAAGAGAAAGCAAAGTTCCTTTTGACGACTGCTATATTTATTTCGCACCTGAATTCGTAAACTTTTTCCATTGGAATAAGCTTCCTTATGAACTTCCAACGTCAAACACAGTTGTATTTTTTTACTGTTTGCTCGTGTAAACACTATTGGAGGGCGTGGAAAATAGTTACAACATAAATACACCGGAGTGATCCATCCGACTGCCTGTGGTGTCGCTAGAGAGATCTGTGTAATTAGGATAGGAATAGAGTGTTAGAATGTGTAGTAAATAGCATTATAATTAATCGCCCACGGGCAAATGTTCGTGAAATTTCACCCTTAGGGGATTGCGAAGTAATCGCAGAATAAATGCACCCCACGTGCATATTTAATGAGGCGTAGGGTAGCAAGTCTAGGGTATTTGAATTGTTCTATGTAATTTTCCGACTACAATTGTGTGTCTAATCAAGCTAATTAGTGACGTGGGGAATAAATGTACCCGCAGCTTCGCTCGTGTGGACTACAGAGTTATTGTTTAGTTTTTTTTAAATTAAGTTTAATTTTACTTCGTGTTAATCTCCTATACTCTATACGTATTACAAAACTCAACGTCTCGGTGAATTAAATGCCAAAAACACTTATTAGTATTTATCTGTTATAGATAGATATATGCTACCGCGGAGTTTTTTTTAGGTCTTTTTATTCCACACAGTTCTTTACTACATGATAATGTTCCATCTTTAACGGTTTAGACAGCGTATTGCAAGAGAGCGCGCTGGCGGCAAACTTTTTTCCGATTTGATTCACTATTATCGTTTGTAAATATTTTTGAGATATCTTCTCGGGATAAAAAGTAGCCAATATCACCTTTCAGCCCTTCAACTATTTCTTTGCAAGAAATTACGTAGATCTGTTGCGACGATGCATTGTCATTTCGTTTGTGTACTTTTTCATTTTCCAATAACAATTTTCCCTTAGGGAATGAGATATTTTCTCGGGATAAAAAGCAGCCCGTGTCACTTCCCGGCCCTCCAACTATATCTGTATTAAAAAATCACGTCGACCCGTTGCTCCATTGAGACGTGAAAGAAGGACAAACATACAAACACATTTTTGCAATTATAATATTAGTGTAAATGTATATATATATGTACACACACACACACACACACACACTTACTAACACATTTCAGCAGTGAAATTAAAGCATTTTTATGCCTCCATTCAACCAGACATTTGATCTAGTTCCTTGATCACATTACCATGCAGTTAAATCTTCAGCAGTTTCTATCAGTCAAGTTTTTTGCTCAGCGTCTTGGAGTTGCCTAGTTCTGATTGGCCCAGTCAGATAAGTAACTGTCTCCTCACAAAGACACGTGGCCAATAGCCAAACGCAAACTTCACGTATGCTATAGGACATTGGAGTCTATAGTCTTGGCGTAAACAGGTGGCCCTAATCACAGAATGAATACAGTGTCGCTGGGGATTGAACCCTGGTTCGCCCAGGCGGGAGACGAGAAATCTATCCGCTCAGCCACCGCGGCCCCAGCGTGCACGAAGAGAACCGGGAACAGCCGCGAGGCCAACAGGTCCCTCGGCTGCTCATCTCGCCATCGGGGAAGTATCGTATCACAAACCCCTCACCCTCTCACCCTCACGCCATGTTTTAATTTACCAAGTTCCAGCAACTCATTAAAACCTGATGAAATATTCAAGCACGCAGGGTAGAGGCGAGCGGGGTTCTTGTGTAATCTGCCGCGTGGAACTTGCATCCCTTTCGTAAGGGCGAGGGTGCAAGGGAGTGGAAGGCGGGGGGCGTCTTTGTCGAATACCGGGGAGAAACTTGCTTGCATAGTTAAGCGCTAACTTCCTTGGGCCGGGCGCGGAGGTATGGCTTGTTGGTGGAGAGGGAGGAGAGGGGGGAAATTTAATCGAATGTAGGTCGAGCACACAGCGTAATAGCCCTGAGGGGGCGATGTTCCAGGAGGAACACCAGCTCGCCTCTGTGGTGTGAGGGGGAGAGGGGTAGTGGAGATGCTCTGGCCACTGGAATGCCGCCGTCGGACGGCGATACTCGACAAGAGTACAGGAGACACGCGACTGGCAACGCGAGAGGTGTTGGTCCTCTTTGAAGTTCCCGTCCCCAGGCAGGGTGGCGAAGGCAAGAGGAGTGCTTTGCCCCGTAATTCGTTTCCAAAATTATAGGGCGAACCGGGTTCCATCCCCGGTTACCTAGAGGGAAAATCACTGATAGGTTACCTATAGGGGAAATCACAGAGCAGTGCATCGCGCAGTGTACTGCACCGACCAAGAATAACTCTAATGTGCGTTGTGAACAGTTGTCTGCACTGAGTCTCAGTAAGAAACATTCTTCCGGTACCTCAGTTATAGGCTGTTCACGCTAAACTGAGCACTTTTGAAAGCCGTACTTAAGACCCGCTGGCATGCACATTGTGTATCCGTCCGCCAGTTGTAAAATCAACATTGCCATGGGCCTCTTCACTTCGTTCATACGTCATTCATGTAAAACTTTAAAATTTTTAGAAAAGTCAGTGTATACAAACTTACGAATTGTTGCACTTATTTTCATTAAAAAAACTGAAAGCAAAATAAATAGTTCCAGTATTCACAAGTGTTTACCTAGCACTTTTAATTCTACGCAGAGACTTGGAACTACTTTCCCTCCGTACTTACCAACTTCACTGGGTGTATTCCAGTCACTGTGTCCGTTAAAACAAATAGAGGTAATGATAGCAACCTTTTTCAGAGATTGATTTCAAAAGTACTCACTTTGCCGTGGACCGCCTGTACTTGTGTCAGCAGAATGCCAATTACAGGTCAGATCATGTTCCTGTGGTAGTGAATTAGAAATATAGCAATAGGCTGTTCACGGTAAAGTGAGTACTCACNAGAAATATAGAAATAGGCTGTTCACGGTAAAGTGAGTACTCACAAGTTACATTTTCCTTTCAGCCATTTGTTATCCTATAAAAACCTTTTTACTAAATATTGCCATGTAAGTAATAAACACTGTGTGTATATTCCACCGAACTCGGAAGTTAACGCCTAGGGCTACAATAAAATATATTTATTGACTGCTATTACAAATAAGAAATCCTATAGTAGTAATTTTCAAAGTTTCGGGGGAAACCCGCCATATTGAAAAAACTGTTGTGGTGTATATTTCGTCTTTATTTAAGAAATGGTCAACTATGTGAACTTGTGAGTTTGGTATGTATAACACCAGCAGTGTCACGTGATTTCCCTCCCTCCAGCAGCGAGCGTGCCGGAGCGCCCTCCCCTACCTTGCTTCCCCTTTCTTCCCTCCCTCAAAGTTACGCCAAGATTGTTTTCTCATTTGAATTTTACTATAGCTTTTTGGACTGTTGTTGTTCTCATAGAGGATTTATTTTTAAAAAAAAAATGGTTGCCTGTAAAGTCGGTTTTACGGGCGAAGATTTTACGTGACAACGTAGTGCTGCGCGCGCGGCAGACCGATCATAGTTGAGTGGGAGAGAGACGCAAGGCATTCGGCGGGCCTCTCTCTCGTTCGGTGACTCATCGTAACGTTACCGAGCGTTACACTTTTTCATAAGTGACTCCCAGCCGCAACCTAATTTAAGACGTTGTCACGTCAATAATCATGTAATATAATATACCATATTATTTACACAAATGTAACGTGGAAGGCCATAATGCATTTTAAAGAGCGATTAGCATAACGTTAATTGACTCAAATTCAGGGAGAGAAGCGTACCAACAGCATGCAAATATTTCCTTTGAAAATGCAACTTTTGTTTCTCCGTGTGTGATTACGTAGATATCGTGATGCAGCTATTTACTTTTTTTTTTCATATAAATTATTTCGTTCAGACAAATTTGTTTCTTTTCTGTTTCAGTAATGGAAAAAAATGGTTGCCTGTAAAGTCGGTTTTACGGGCGAAGATTTTACGTGACAACGTAGTGCTGCGCGCGCGGCAGACCGATCATAGTTGAGTGGGAGAGAGACGCAAGGCATTCGGCGGGCCTCTCTCTCGTTCGGTGACTCATCGTAACGTTACCGAGCGTTACACTTTTTCATAAGTGACTCCCAGCCGCAACCTAATTTAAGACGTTGTCACGTCAAAAAAAAAAATTTATTTTGATAACGCGAGTCCGCAAGACTACGGAATTTAAATGCCATTAAATCGTTTCGAATGACACCACGCTTCATGGCCTTTAATTTCAACGTGTTTAACACAAAAGCTAGGTTACTTTACTGCCAAACTCCCTTAACTATAGTTATTACCACGAAGACGTGTCAAGAGGAGAAGCTGTTGTATCTCTCGGTATCGTAACTCACGTGTAACATTCATGGAACGTGCTGAAGTCGAACCATAATCGGTCATCAGCCCTATAAGCTTAATATCACATAAAAATAGTGAAGGAAGTAGCACTTAGAAAAGATACAATGCGTGATACTGTAGTTTCATCGGATAATCCATTTCTTAAAACTTTGCTACCCAGAATTTTTAACATTTAGAATTTGTCACGCCTTATAAAATTCACTCGTTATTTTTAGCAGTCCGGTGAATTTCAGAGTGGGGAAGGACAGGAAGGTGTTTAGTCACAAATTAGTACACAAGGTCTACCCGCGGAGCAGAACCTCAAACCTTGTGGTAGAAGGACGTAACTTCTCTATTCTTTAACATAGTTTTCTCGCNGTTTAGTCACAAATTAGTACACGAGGTCTACCCGCGGAGTAGAACCTGAAACCTTGTGGTAGAAGGACGTAACTTCTCTATTATTTAACATAGTTTTCTCGCAGTTACTTCACACTTCTAGAAGCAAACCTTTGGAAAATCACTCTATGTATGACGTGCTTGTGTGTTTCCTAAATAGGCCTCACAATCGTTTTATATTTGTATTAAGATTAAAAATTGGTAGAATTTAGCTTTTACTTATATTTTATCTATACATTATTATATTTAATCTATAATTAATACGAATGCAAACACAGAGAAAGTAGTTGTGTTGGTAATGTCTAGCTCTTACGCAAAATATTACTACACTGAGTGCGCAAGAATTCGGTGCGTTATTACTTTAGAGTAATTTTGACGTGACAACGTCTTAAATTAGGTTGCGGCTGGGAGTCACTTATGAAAAAGTGTAACGCTCGGTAANGATAGGTTACCTATAGGGGAAATCACAGAGCAGTGCATCGCGCAGTGTACTGCACCGACCAAGAATAACTCTAATGTGCGTTGTGAACAGTTGTCTGCACTGAGTCTCAGTAAGAAACATTCTTCCGGTACCTCAGTTATAGGCTGTTCACGCTAAACTGAGCACTTTTGAAAGCCGTACTTAAGACCCGCTGGCATGCACATTGTGTATCCGTCCGCCAGTTGTAAAATCAACATTGCCATGGGCCTCTTCACTTCGTTCATGCGTCATTCATGTAAAACTTTAAAATTTTTAGAAAAGTCAGTGTATACAAACTTACGAATTGTTGCACTTATTTTCATTAAAAAAACTGAAAGCAAAAGNAATTTTTAGAAAAGTCAGTGTATACAAACTTACGAATTGTTGCACTTATTTTCATTAAAAAAACTGAAAGCAAAAGAAATAGTTGCAGTATTCACAAGTGTTTACCTAGCACTTTTAATTCTACGCAGATACTTGGAACTCCTTTCCCTCCGTACTTACCAACTTCACTGGGCGTATTCCCGTTAAAATAAATTGAGGTATTGACAGTAACCTTTTTCAAAGATTGATTTCAAAAGTACTCACTTTGCCGTGGACCGCCTGTACTTGTGTCAGCAGAATGCCAATTACAGGTCAGATCATGTTCCTGTGGTAGTGAATTTGAAATATAGCAATAGGCTGTTCACGGTAAAGTGCGTACTCACTAGTTACCTTTTCCTTTCAGCCATTTGTTATCCTATAACAACCTTTTTAAGTAAATATTGCCATGTAAGTAATACACACAGTGTGTATATTCCACCGCACTCGGAAGTTAATGCCTAGGGCTACAATAAAATATATTTATTGACTACTATTATAAATAATAAAGCCTACAGTAGTAATCATCAAAGTTTTGGGGGAAAACCGCCGTATTGAAAAAAACTGTTGTGGTGTATATTTCGTCTTTATTTAAGAAATGGTTAACTATGTGAACTTGTGAGTTTTGGTATGTATAGCACCAGCAGTGTCACGTGATTTCCCTCCCTCCAGCAGCGAGCGTGCAGGAGAGCCCTCCCCTACATTGCTTCCCCTACCTTTCCTCCCTCAAAGCTGCGCCATGATTGTTTTCTCATTTGAATTTTACCATAGCTTCTTGGACTGTTGTTGTTCTCATAGAAAAGTTATTAAACATTTTTTTTTAAATACAATAAGCATGTAATATAATATACCAAATTATTTACACAAATATAACGTAGAAGGCCATAATGCATTTTAAAGAGAGATTAGCATAACGTTAATTGACTCAAATTCAGGGAGAGAAGCGTACCAACAACAGGCAAATATTTCCTTTGAAAATGCAACTTTTGTTTCTCCGTGTGTGATTACGTAGATATCGTGATGCAGCTATTTACATTTTTTTTTCATATAAATTATTTCGTTCAGACAAATTTGTTTCTTTTCTGTTACAGTAATGGTAAAAAAAAAATTATTTTGATACGCGAGTCCGCAAGACTACGGAATTTAAATGCCATTAAATCGTTTCGAATGAAACCACACTTCATGGCCTTAAATTTCAACGTGTTTAATACAGAAGCTAGGTTACTTTACTGCCAAACTCCCTTAACTATAGTTATTACCACGAAGACGTGTCAAGAGGAGAAGCTGTAGTATCTCTCGGTATCGTAACTCACGTGTAACATTCATGGAACGTGCTGAAGTCGAACCATAATCGGTCATCAGCCCTATGAGCTTAATATCACATAAAAATAGTGAAGGAAGTAGCACTTAGAAAAGATACAATGCGTGATACTGTAGTTTCATCGGATAATCCATTTCTTAAAACTTTGCTACCCAGAATTTTTAACATTTAGAATTTGTCACGCCTTATAAAATTCACTCGTTATTTTTAGCAGTCCGGTGAATTTCAGAGTGGGGAAGGACAGGAAGGTTTTTAGTCACAAATTAGTACACAAGGTCTACCCGCGGAGCAGAACCTCAAACCTTGTGGTAGAAGGACGTAACTTCTCTATTCTTTAACATAGTTTTCTCGCAGTTACTTCACACTTCTAGAAGCAAACCTTTGGAAAATCACTCTATGTATGACGTGCTTGTGTGTTTCCTAAATAGGCCTCACAATCGTTTTATATTTGTGTTAAGATTAAAAATTGGTAGAATTTAGCTTTTACTTATATTTTATCTAAATATTATTATATTTAATCTATAATTAATACGAATGCAAACACAGAGAAAGTAGTTGTGTTGGTAATGTCTAGCTCTTACGCAAAATATTACTACACTGAGTGCGCAAGAATTCGGTGCGTTATTACTTTAGAGTAATTTTGACGTGACAACGTCTTAAATTAGGTTGCGGCTGGGAGTCACTTATGAAAAAGTGTAACGCTCGGTAACGTTACGATGAGTCACCGAACGAGAGAGAGGCCCGCCGAATGCCTTGCGTCTCTCTCCCACTCAACTATGATCGGTCTGCCGCGCGCGCAGCACTACGTTGTCACGTAAAATCTTCGCCCGTAAAACCGACTTTACAGGCAACCATTTTTTTTTTTACTCGACTAAGCTTCGTTTGCTTTAGGCGGAGGGATATCCTGGAAGTAGAACTCTAGCAGGTCTTCAGAAAAGTTGGAAGGAACCGTGAGTGGACTATATAGTTATATAACGTGATAGGAAACATTTTGTCAGTCGTTCCCTTTTTAGTATAGGTTATTCACGGTAAACCGAGAAATTTGGAAAGCCTTGCTCAAGAACTACTTATAGGCGTTATGTAGTCTTCCACCTTGTGCAACATGTGTGGCCACTCTACTCGTGCGTAGGTCAAGTGAAATTTAGAAACCATTAGAAAAATAAATAGTTTGCAAATTTACTAATTCTTATACTTACAAGTAATAAAAACAGACAGCAAAGGGGCAGCGGTGGCGTAGTGGCCAGGGCGCTCGCCTCCCACAACGACGATCCGGGTTCGATCCCCAGCGGGCTCACTCCCGGATTTTCACATGTGGGAATCGTGCTGAACGATTCCGCTTGCCGGCGGGTTTTCTCGGGGTACTCCCGCTTCCCCCGCCCTTGCATTCCAGCGCCGCTCCATTCTAGGGCCTCGCTTCATGTCACGTCCGGGGATGACGGTCACCTACGGGTCCCAGCTGGAAAGACCAGGTTGTACTCCCCACACGCCATTATTATTACCGACAGCAAAACAAATCATTTTTGTATTCAAAAATGTTTACCGAAAAATTTTTATTCAACGTTAATAAATGGAACTACCCCCACTCCACCGCCGTTACCAACTTGACTGGGCGCATTTGCCAGTCAGCGTGCCCGTTAAAATGTATGCAGTTAGGGGTAAATATATTTTTCAAAGGTTGACTTCAGAAGTGTTCAGTTAAGTGTGGCCAGCCTATATATATTTTCTAACTCTCCTAATGTGCTTGGAGAGAGTTTCACTGCTGTGCTAGTGCGAGTATTAATTTTTTCCAGCTCATCCGACCGAGAGTACGGTATAATTATAATCAAAACAAAGCAAAATGTTTTCTGTTCGTGCGGCCATTAGCTCAGTGCTACAAACAAGCTTTGTTTTTCTTGCTCGACGAGGCAAGTGTTTGAACACTGGGACGTAATATCGCCAGTGGGACTAAACACCCCTATTCCTCTGCAGGTTGTGAGCTCATTACTAACAATCGCGTTTAATTACATAACACCCACTAAATAAAGCACGGGCACAATTTTAATTACAAATTAACTAACTGAACTCTACGCTGCTTTACGTGATTACATTTTCTGGCGAAATGCATATAGCGGGAAATATAATTATTATATAGGTAATAAATATTTTGTTACAGTTGAGGTAAAATATTTGGCACCTGGGAAACTTCCAATGGTCGTAATGGTACCCACAACGAAAACTGATTAAAGGTGATAATTATACACTGGAAACTATTATTTTAGATAATTATTGTGAATGTGTAATGTACAGCTGACATACAAAAGTTTTGAGCAGACGTTAAATACAGTTTTCCTTCAACGCCAATTTGAGACATGGCATTACCTAAACGACTTTTGACCACTCATTTTAAAACTAGAAATAGAAAATTAAATTGACACATATAACAGTTACTTTTAGATGAGTTTTTTTTTGCCTAGTAATACGACGCGTCAAATAACTGAATTCCTATGGATCGACTTGTGTATGCTCAAAAGGAATAATGTCTGGCTGCCTACATTAAAACGTAAACTGAATTTAACCCGTTCAGTTACCTTGTCAACGATCGTGCAAACGTTGCACATGAATTACATCTATGACCAGTGCTGTACACAAGGCATCAGTTCCTAGTCTTCCTAGTGGAATTTTCTACACCTCTTTGACACGTGTGGTTGATGTCAATATCATCGAGTACGCGGCACGTTGTTCACTGGTTGCAAGACAGGTGCTCAGTACAAGTACAGTACGTACCAAAAAATACGTTATTGCAACACTTAAACTATCATACACTGAAGAGCCAAAAAAACTGGTATACCTGCCTAATATCGTGTAGGGACCCCACGAGCACGCAGAAGTGCCGCAAGACGACGTGACATGGACTAGACTAATGTCTGAAGGTATGCAGGAGGCAATTCACAACATGAATCCTGCAGGGCAGTCCACAAATCCAATCTGCGCCAATTTGAGTAAAGGGTTGCACGTCTGTCACGTTTAATGATTCTCTTCGGTCGTCGTTTGTCCCGTTCGTTCACGATCTTTTTCTGGCCGCAGCGATGTCCAAGATTTTATGTTTTACCGGATTCCCGATATTCACGGTACACTCGTGAAATGGTCGTACGCGAGCATCCAAATGTTATCGCTACCTCGGAGATGCTATGTCGCATCTCTCGTGCGCCGACTATAACACCACGTTCAAACTCACTTAAATCTTGATAACCTGCCATTGTAGCAGCAGTAACCGATCTAGCTGCCGACCGCATCGCGTTACTCTGATTGGCTCCATACCTCTGTTATTTGCATACGCACGCCTATACCAGTTTTTTTTTTGGCTCTTTAGTGTATAAATTAATTTTGACGTAGTGTGCACAATTTTGTACATTAAGCCCGTGTAAGTAAATTTCGTCTGTACTGCACACTGCGAAGCTTAATGACACCAATAATTTTTCCTGTGGATAAATAAATCTCGAACCGTCTTACTGGTCTAGGTATTAGTTGGTTAATTTAACTGTAGCCGAACATATAGCTTGCAGCTCATTGGCTGTGACCACTTAACAAGTGTTGGATCGACTAAATTGCAACACGGATCATAAAATGTTTTGTTTGCAACGCCTGAGACCGTAAATTAAAGTCGGTCTGGAAGGGTTAATACGAACCACTCGTAACATATAACAGTGTCCCGGTTTACAGTCCAGTTACTCACAGGGAAGAGTACTCGGTACTGAGCCTTGAAGTGTGCAGCACTGGCCAAGATAGACCGTCCTGTGTGTTATTGTACATACTGTACACTAGGTTTGGATGGGATTAAGATAACTCCCACGGTGGAACCATTAAAAAGCGTTTTTGCTGGATTATGACACAATCAGCAACCAATTGTAAAATGTTAAAATGCCAATAGCAGCAAGTAGCATCACTCAGGAAAAGGCGTTTATCTGGTGGTGCTAGCTTCTAACCTTGTACAGCAGTGTACGTGATTTTATTAAATTCCGTAACACGTACGTAATCGACTATACTCGGGATAACATTTTAAAGTGCTGACTCTTGACCACGAACAGCATACAATGAGACGTTAACTTGCTTCTGCTATAGTTAAAAGCGAAATGGTCATTACAGAGAATAACGGTGTTCACCAGAAACGAAAATTATGGTGGGTGAATTTCCATAAAATATTCTGCAGAGTGACAAATTTGATTTTTATCNTGTTCACCAGAAACGAAAATTATGGTGGGTGAATTTCCATAAAATATTCTGCAGAGTGACAAATTTGATTTTTATTGTATAATGGCTTCATTTCTCATCCTACGTGTAAACGAATCATAACAAATTATTGAAGCGAGGTCGTTGTGGTATATAAGGCATAGTTTATATTATTACGTTGCTTAGAATTTCGCCTTGTACGCAGGACTAACGGATTCTGTGACAGTCAAAGGTAACTAGTTTGTAAATTAGGCTATAGTGACCTGGAAGCTGCTGCAAACAAACATTAATCTGAGAACTTTACAAAGAAAACATATATTTATGTGGTTGAAGACGAAACCTAGACATTTCAGAGTTACAGTAGAGGTAGCATGACGCTTGCACNTGTTCACCAGAAACGAAAATTATGGTGGGTGAATTTCCATAAAATATTCTGCAGAGTGACAAATTTGATTTTTATCGTATAATGGCTTCATTTCTCAGCCTACGTGTAAACGAATCATAACAAATTATTGAAGCGAGGTCGTTGTGGTATATAAGGCATAGTTTATATTATTACGTTGCTTAGAATTTCGCCTTGTACGCAGGACTAACGGATTCTGTGACAGTCAAAGGTAACTAGTTTGTAAATTAGGCTATAGCTGCTGCAAACAAACATTAATCTGAGAACTTTACAAACAAAACATATATTTATGTGGTTGAAGACGAAACCTAGACATTTCAGAGTTACAGTAGAGGTAGCATGACGCTTGCACNAAAACATATATTTATGTGGTTGAAGACGAAACCTAGACATTTCAGAGTTACAGTAGAGGTAGCATGACGCTTGCACAGATAACATCAATTTCAGCTACAAGCGGGGATGAAATAAAACAAAGCGAAATTTTTATTTCGTTTGTAACCGGGCAGTCGTTTTCCTCTTCTGTTCCGTCGCTCATCTAAACATTGTATGGGGAAGGGGGGAGTGGGAATTGGATCCCTACGACATGGGCATTACTATACGTTTTCCAGCAGCGAATCATACCGAGCCACGGCTGAAACGATCAACGCAGGACCAGTTTTATTTGTGACGTAGGTAATCTGTTTATCTGGCACCATCCCAGTAATTCCAATTCCTTAATCACGAATGCCGGGTCGGGCGGGCAAACAAAAAAAAAATATAAACATCACGCATTGTCAACACGTACAGGCATAATTATGCGGCCCCAGATCTCTCCCCCCCCCACCCTCAGANTTGGACTGCTGGGGAGGGCTCCTGATAATCCAGTTATTGACAACGAGCTGCGTGCTAATTGATGTCTCGTCAGGTAATTAGTTGCAATCGGCGAGTTAGCGGCTAACAAGATCAGATCGCTGATTTGGTGTTTAATCAGGTTTCGGCGCGTGCGTGCGGGGCCAGAACCCGCCACCCCCCTTTTTTTTTTCAGAACTCCGCGTCCTCTCCACGGATACTTCGTTACTGAAGACTTCGTTACGCACCTACTGCGAAATTGAGTGAAAAATATTGCGTCCCTCTCAAAAGCTGTGCTTCAGTATTTTTCACGCTTGTCCCCCCCCCCCCCNACTATTTCCTGTCGTGCATTCGCATCACAGAAGTTACCATGGTAACCGATGTTCAGTCTGTGAGTTACGAATACCTCCGCGTTCTCCAGCCACTAACGAACTCTCACATTGTATGCTCTCAAGTCAAGGGATTTTCCCAACGTTTCAACTCTTTCAAAACACATCAACCAGAGTATACTAGTTAACGACTCACTCGTTGCAGACTAGGTATATTCATGGTTGGTGCTGTACAATATCAGAAGCTAGAACCATTGCCTTTCCTTGGGCGATGCTATTGTTTTCCGCTGACACACCAACTATTTTATAATTGTTGCTTCTTGTGCCATTAATATATCTAATTAAACACTCTCCATAGGTTTCCAAGTGCCAGTAATTATAAAAATTCGTAGGTACTATACACACCAAAAATTTTCTGTTTTGCAACAATTGAAATTCAAAAATAACGTGAGCTTTAAGGGGTTAATTTCCGAGCCCGAGCGTTGCAAACGTTTAATTTTATGATGCGCGCTGTACTCGCAATGGGCGTGCTTCTCGTAACCTGTGAACAACGCGCTGTGCTCAGAGAAAACTATTTTGTGGAGTTGTCAACCCTGCCAAATTATTTTGTAGGTACTAAAAATATTTTTTTTACTGGCCACAAAAGTTAAGTGGTGACAAGTAAATCATTTAGTGGTCACCACAAAATTTATTTGGCAAGGCAAACACTAAACAAAACATGCTGTGGTTGCCACAAAATATCTTTTTCAGTGTTTTGTTCACTGACGTCAACGTAAACCATTCACAAACGAGAGGTGCTGAAACTTCAACGAATCAGATCACTCGGAAGGAAGACGCTCAAAACAACGGCTAGTGTTGTTGTGTGTGTACAGTTGCGACCATAAATATCCTTCACGTGCAACATGCCCTCGTTCACGAACACTGGGACTGAACGGGTAAATGACGTATTCATATTTTCACAAAGAACAGTACCTAGGCAAAAGAGATGGAGAAAAAAATGTGGGGTGAATTTGAATCCTACTACATCAATTGGAAGCATTGCTCTATATTTATATTTATTTGCCATTTCTTGTACACGTGCATCCCCCTTCCTCCTTTCCCCATCCTCCTCCTCCATTTATGAAGAGATAGTTAAAGCTCCCGACGCCTACATCGTTTTTCTCTTCTTGTTTTACGGCTGAGAAGCGCGGGAGCTATAAGGGCTACACTGGCACGCGCTACAAGAGCGCCATCGCCTCTACGCGCAGGGCTCTGAACTGGCGCACAGTGTTCCCGTGCTGCTGCGTGTACCTATGTGACTTTCACTTTATTGATGAGAAGTCTGTAGCAATGTTCAATGCAGACTCCTACTCGTGTCCGGCTAGTGTGTTTTACGATACGGCAGTTTGCCCTCTAAATCTGAACCAGTGAGAATTGAGCAAAATCAGCGGGAACCAGTGAAAATTGAGCTATTGATAATCAGTGTCAGATGACTAATTAATACGATGGCTGAATGTCACTGATTTATTTGTGATTCCCACTGAATGTCGAGAAATTCACTGCCATAAGTCACTTGTTCCCTGTTCATTTGATTTATTTGCCAGTCGGCGCGCTTGTCAACTGCCTGATATTGAACTATCCTGCTCAAGACTACCACCTTTGAACACGTGTTCTTAAAGAACTTCTTACACCAATCGTTGCGTGTTTTATCTCGCGGTGTAGTTGTAAAATTATGTCTTTTAAAAATGGTTTTATAATATTGCAGTTGTAATTACTGGCCGTTTCTTGTTTCCAGGCATAGGTCCACTTTGCATGCATTTGGTGTTGGCTAGCAATGGTAGTTAAATTAATGTATCTGAATACAATTCAAGAAAAACTTTTTAAATGTCTTTATTTAAGTAACCCCGCAGTGGTTTTTAAATTCTTTTTCCCAGCTCTGTGACATCATTTCAGCAAAAAATTATCCCTAAATATGTTAAGAGCAAACTGAAATGTGTGAGTAACCCAAAAGGGGAATGAAACCCCGCAACGAATTCATATTTTCCGTATACGTGTTCAAACTATCGCCTAAACGAATGGAAATTTTATGTTTCAAGACTTCGAAATTTATGGAAGATATACAAAACGAGAATTGCAATAGCTCATACCCTGCAATGTCTGGGCTTTTCCAACACTTAAGGGTGTTGGCCAGCAAAACATTTCTTAGTTATATTTGTACCACAAGCTTTTCAACTTCTATACATTATAAGTCATTTCTTTCCTAGCAAAAAAAAAAAAAACAATTTAGCGCAAAGTTTTTGCATAAATACATGTCAGTATCACTGTTTTACTGTCTTTAAAATTGCCAAATAATAAAAACTAACTTATGTACAAAATTGAGATAATTCACACTGAAATAATATGCTGAGAACTACTTCACGACGTCTATAAAATTGTACAGGTATATATATATATATATATATATATATTTTTTTGCAATATCAATAAATTACTGAAAATAAGGAAATTTTTGCGTATTTTTTTGTTTATGGCTACTCTTGACATNTATATTTTTTTGCAATATCAATAAATTACTGAAAATAAGGAAATTTTTGCGTATTTTTTTGTTTATGGCTACTCTTGACATTTTGTAAAATAACTTTTGCTAATCATGCTTTAAACTGGATTTAGACGAGGTCTTTCAGTTGCCTTTGTTAAAATGCTTGCAAATTGTTTGGTTTATTTTATTTGCACATCACAAAACAGTAAAAAAATTTGACATTTACATGTCATTTTGCAAAAACCACGAGATGTAAAAAAAAAACGTAAGTGAAACGTAGTCTCAGATAATGTCTACGAGTTGAATAGTATGTGGTACAAATATAAAATAACACATTTCTTGTATAAGAGTAAGAGGAAGGAGGTGTATTGCGAACGAGGAAGTGAAAACTGCAAGTACTCTATTTTACCACTGACTCTCTGTAACATGTGTTTGAGAAGCTTAAGTACTGCTGCAAACTGTGTGTGGAGTGTGGAGTGTGGAGGTCACTATTTTGAAAAGGAAACTTACAAGAAACCTCCTGACTTGGACCCCAAACAGTGATCTCACATCACGAACTTTCTCAGTGGCCCTTTACAATACAATATAGACCATTTTCCTTTTATACTTAACGGAGAATACCAATTCAAATATAACACTTTTGTAGCACTGTAGGACGCAGGAATACTCCTTTTGTTTTGCCAAAATTATTTTGCTGGATCACCAAGCCTTTGGTAAGTTATTAGAAAAGTAATAACCATTATTATAATCGCTATAAAACAATTTTGTGTCTCACAAATAAAAATTTGTCTAGGTGAAATTGAATTAAAAATAATTTCAGTACACCAAAAATAAATTTGAACCGATTTATTTATTACTTTGACAGCAGCGTTGACCAGTTCAAAGAAATATTTTTTAAAGTCAAACTAATTTTTTCGTTACATACCATAATGCTTACAACATAACAACACATCTACGTCTATCAAGTCGAACCTATAGGATGAAAAAATCAAGAAGAGAATTTTGGTATTCCACCGTTCATTCGTCTGGAAGCGCCGTCTTGCCCATATTTCAATGCGTATTTTAATATCAAGTCACCACGTATCTATTATTAAACGGATATTTAATTAATTTAAATTATTAAATTACCCTGCAATATTCTGAAATAACGTCAGTATATTAGTGCAATGTATACCTTTAACTCTTTCAGGCCCACTTTAATTTATGGTCTCAAGTGTTGCAGAACAAAATAAATTTTTTTACGTACGCCGTACTTGAGCTAACCCAGTTTTGTTTCGTTATCGCAGCCAATGAACTTTAGGTATATTGTGTTCGACTGTATCAATATGCTCCAGTCATCATCTATACTAGTAGAACGGTTTACGAATTACTTACCCACAGAATAAAAACATTGGACACTGATCGTCGCAGTGTACGAACCCCACAAAAATTGCCTTCATGTGCGTGATCTACACAACTGCGATAGCTGGGTCTGAAGTGGTTAATCCTTGGCCATGATAACTATCGAACAATTGCGGTTTTCGCGTAATTCAAATGCTTCAGCAATCTTCATTATTATCTCTAAGTTAAATTAGTATAATTAACAGTTTCGGGGACTTAAGTAGGCCTATTCATAACTTAGCAAGCATGTCTAATATCCCATAAGCAGTTGCTGAGGTTTTCTGTTGTGAATTTCGCAGAATAAAAAATTGTACCATTTTTCCCTCATAATATTTTTTTAACTAGTTTAACTGTGTTGTTATGATGGTGTGATCGGACTGTGTTAATTGCCAACCATGAGGCAAACTAGAAATTTCACACAAACACAGAACAATAGAAAACAAATATGTAGATAGCAAAAACGGCAAAAAGACGGACGAACAACTCATTATTCCAAAACAGGACAGACCACAAAGGCAAACCAAAAGAAAAGACAAGACGATGAAAAAATAAACCACACAAGTGAACAAAACAGTGCAAAAACAATATCAGTGGACAGAGCTGAACAATAAAAACTAAAGATCTACACAAAAATAGGAAAATAACCACAGTGAAGCACAAGTTAGGAAAAAGTATTCCTAGTCAGATTGCAAAACCAAATAAGTTTAATTTAACACTACGAACAACACAGGAACCACAAAAAATTACCCTAGAAAATAATACATTAACCAACAGAAAGGACACAGAACGACGAAAAAATGATAACACAAAAAAAAATTAAAAGTCTTTACGACGTTTCGGGGCCTGGAATTTTTCCCCTTCTCCAGGTGAGGCACTGGAAGAAGCTTTTCCTAATTATCTGTTTGTGGTGTTGTAAAAATGTTTTTTTTTTTGTTTTTTCCTTGTTGAGTTCTGTGTGTGTGCGATTTTTATTTAGTCTCATGGTCGACAATGGACACAGTCCAATCACAAAATCATAATAACGTGAACTCGCCAATAATATTAAACTTCAAAGATAAACTAGCTTAACAATACTTTAGATAATTAACTTCGCCGGAGACCCTTAGGTTTGCCCTTAGTTATAATCTGCTTCTCGCAAGCACACATGTGATAAAGAGCACTTCCCTCTCTCCAAGCGACATTTTGTTCGAGGGGGTAAACGGGGGAAGAGCTGCAAGAAGAAAAAAAAAAAGGCGTGGTTCGTAAAATAATTTATTTCCAGCAAGTAGCACGGCCAGATTTAATTTGATCTCATTAAGCGCTCCAGTCTGCGGGGCGCGCTGGAGATGTAAGAGCACCCCCCTCCCCCCC
>NQII01005947.1:77452-88974 GCA_002778355.1 Clitarchus hookeri
CGCAGTGGTCAGGGGAGGGGTTAGTGTCGGCCGTAGTCACGTTGGGAACCTCACTGCTTTTAATTTGGCAACTAAAAAATTTTTCGCCCGCCAGGTTGCACTGGTGACGCATATGTACCGGATTTCGACCCTTTTGGTAAGTAAGTAAACGTTGCAATTTTTATTAAAATAAATACAATTCTGTAAAAATCCTTCATATTCGTATTGTGTTAGAGCCTAAGCAAAATTTCTCACCTCGGCGAACTGGGTTCGAATTCCCTGTCGGGGTCGATCCCGGATTTTCGCAAGTGGGAATCGTGCCCGGAAGATGCCGCTCGTCGGCGGGTTTTCTCGGGGATCGCCGGTTTCGCCCGTCCTTGCATTCCTGGGCTGCTCCATACTCACCTTGCTACTCGGCTCTCAAGACCTCGAGGTTAAGAGCCTCCTGAATATCTTCACTCAACGTAAACAATCAACTTCGTTCTTAGAATTACACAGGAAATATAGCGAAATATGTTATAACGTAGTTTAATATTCTGTCGTAAACTGGATTCAGCGAAACGCTGGCTTACACAATTACATTATTTAAATATCACAACTGTATAGGGGGAAAAAATAGTGGAATAGTTAGAAACGTTATTATTAGGGCTTAACTGCGTAGTTTCCGGGAGGGGAAGGAGAAAATTACAAAGCTTCTTTGCTGACAGCTATATTTATTTCTCACTTAAGTTCGCAATGTTTTTTTTTTTCATTGAAATAAGATTGCTTATGAACGCTGAAAGCAAAATACAGTTGTATTTAAACTGTTTGCTCCTGTAAACAACACTGGAAGGCGTGGATAATAGTTGCGAAATAGAGTTAATACTTAAAATTTTGGCCGGGGCAAGTATAGATCACAATTACAGCCATACCCGAAATTTTACACGTAAATAAATTTAATTTCTTAATTTACCGCCAGCTTAAAAGTGATCTCTTTGGAACACCAGCGCACCTAGCGGCGGAAATTTTCCCAATGTCAAACTCTCCCATAAGAAATCTCGTTTTTTTTTTCCTAACGTGAGTAGAATAAACCTTAACCGTAGCTGGTGAAGGAACTACAGGGAGCGGCAGAAATAACTCCCGAATTTGCCACCGCCATGGGCTTGGCGCTAGTGGTGGTAGGCGGCCCGGGGTTGTGTCATAGTGCAGCACCACTACTGCCATTTCAGTCGCCACAATGGCATGGAGTGGTGAACATCGTGCGTTCGTCCTTGAAACCTATTTTAAAAAAGGCGATTCTGTAATCACAACGCAGAGATTATTTCGTACGTGCTTCGGAATAGGTCGGCACGGTGCAGTCCCTGACAGGAAAACCGTTCTATTGTGGGTTAAAAATTTTAGAGTCACAGGTTCGGCTTTAAAAAATGCACCGCCAGGTAGACCTCGCAGCGCTCGAACTCCACAGAACGTTCAATTACTCCAACAAGCAGTTACCAAATCTCCAAGACGTCCAGCCCGTAGGCACGCTGCCAGCTTGGGAATATCTGATCGTAGTGTGAGAAGAATTTTACACCAAGACCTCCACTTTCATCCGTACAAAATCATGGTTGTGCAGGAACTTAGTGAACGTGATTGGGCCAACCGTATTGCATCTTGTCAGGCTATCCTGGAAAACGTTCCAACAGACGCAGTTGTGCTCTCAAGTGACGAAGCACATTTTCATTTATCAGGATTCGTCAACAAACAGAATTTTCGATATTGGGCAGAAAATAATCCTCGGCAACTTCATGAGCGACCTCTCCATAGCCAACGTGTCACTGTTTGGTGTGCTGTAGCAGACTTTGGAATAATAGGCCCGTATTTTGTTGAGGAGTAAGGACGAACAGTTACAGTAACGTCTCATCGTTACGTAGAGATGCTACACAACTTCCTGGAGCCGAAACTGAATGAACGTGTAAATCCTGCTGTATGGTTTCAACAGGATGGTGCCACCGCTCACACAGCAAGAGAATCTACGGCAGTCCTAAGACAAATGTGTCCAGGGCGTTTAATCTCACTGCGAGGCGACATCCCGTGGCCAGCTCGTTCACCCGATCTTACCGCCTGTGACTTCTTTCTCTGGGGTTACCTGAAGAGTAGAGTCTACAAAAACAAACCGATGACAATCGATGAACTCAAAGTTGCTATCCAACACGAAATCGTGGAAATTCCACAAGAGATGACGAGAAGAGTAATGCGTAATTTCAGAGTGTGGCTTCAGACATGTCACGGTTGGCATTTGAGTGAGATTATTATTAAAAAGTGAAAATTAAAAAAAAGATCATGTTTAAATATTAAGTGACAATTAAAAAAAGATTATTTTGAAAGATTAAGTGAAAATTAAAAAAATATTATGTTTAAAGATTAAGTGAAAATGAAAAAATTAAATCAAACTAAATGGCAAACATAATTCTTTTAGATGGTTTAATAAAATTTTGACTAGAATCGTTTGTGTATTTTTTATTAGTCGTTCAAATTCGGGAGTTATTTCTGCCGCTGCCTGTATAAGACTGTTCTCGGCATGCTGAGCATTTTTGATAACCCTGCTTAGCGCTTTCCACGCTCAGTCAAAACACGCACAGGATTGGCGCGAATCATCTAAACGTGCGATAAGACGAACACTTCAATGGCTTTTGCACTTCGCTTACGTCACGGCTGCATTTTTTTTCTCGCCCACTCAGAACTCAACCTGCTGTACCGACGAATGTCTCTTATTGGTCCGCTGTGTTAATATGGCATTTTTCTCCCTAGACGTACTCGTGACTGGTGTTTGTAAGTCTTTCGTGTTCTGGCACGTGTTTTATAGTTGAGCTGTTTTACTCGACCGAAAGATATTTCTTGAAGGACGGATATTTTATGTTATGCCCTTTGTTTAACAGGGAGGTGCATCACTTTTAAAAACTGTTAATAAATTGTTGCCCGTACGGTACACGGCCATCGTGATGAAAGTGTTAAATCTACTTGTATAGACATTGTGTATTCTTACACCATACGTAAAATGTACATTGCCATGGGTCAGATCACTTTATTCGTAGGTTGGTGAAATGATAATGGTAAATTATTAGAAAAGTAAATATTTTCCAAATTTTGTAATTGTTATTTATGAATGCATAAGAAAAAGAAAGCAAAATAAATAATTTTGTTATTCACAAATGTTAACATAAAACTTTATAATTGAACGTTTGAGGCATGGAGCTAATTTTCTTTCACCATTACCAAGGCCATTAGAATATACGCAGTTAGGGGGCATTGACTTTTTCCGAAGTTTGATAACAAAAAATGTGCTCAGGGGTCGTGGTGGCGGAGTGGCAAGAGCGCTCGCCGGCGTGGTCTCGATCCCGGATTTCCTCATGTGGGTACCGTGCCGGATGAGGCCGCTGCTCGCCGGGTTTTCTCGGGTGATCTCACGTTTCCCTCTTCCTTTCATTCCGGCGCTGTTCCACCATACTCACCTCGCTTCACACCCTTCTCTGGTGTATAGTGGAGAGATGGAGTGGAGTAGAGATTTGGGAGGCTCTTAACATCGAGGTATTGAGAGCCGATGAGGGTGCAAGCGAGGCGAGTGTGGAGCAGCGCCGAAACTGAATGAGTGGGGAAAAACGGGATATCCCCGAGAAAACCCACCGACCACCGGAATCGTCCGGCACGATTCCCACAAGCGGAAATCCGGGAGCGATCCTGCCGGGAATCGAACCCGGTTCGCCTATGATATACATCTCTTTAACCCCCCCTTTTTTTATCACTCCGCGTTCCTCTCGGAAGAACGATGACGTCAGCGCGTTGCGACTCCCAACGCTTTAACGTTGCATTAGAGTGGTTGGAGGGGGGGAGGGGAAACTAGGTCCCTGCGCCACATTCAGATGCAGATTCGACTCCATAGCGCCGAATTAACATCTCCTCTCTTTTTATCACACCCCGTCCACACACCCCCTTCTCACCCCCTTCACCATCCCAGTGCGGACCCAGCAGGAAATGAGCTCCTGGCCGCGACCGAAACGAGCTCGTGGAAAATGTCTCTGCCGCCCCGATATGTCGACAGGGGAAGGGCCTAGGGAAAAAAATACACTGCTACAGAGGAAATGAGTTCAGCCGCAGGAAACAATTGTTTGAATGCTTCGCGCGCAGAAATACAAAACGGCGTGTAAATTGGCGCACCTGCTCAGACTGCACGCGTGTTTGGGGGTTGAAGTTCGCGTCACGCTTGTTTGAGAGGTCGTTTGTGACCTTCGCTCTGACGGACCACTGACGGGTGCCGGCATACAGACTTCGTGAGCATGTTTCCTTGTTTTATTATAGGTTTTACAATTTTTGAATATGCGACACAACAAGAAAGTAAACCCGTTACGTGAATTAAGCTTACCATACGTCAAAGCATATCTATAGTAAATTGACAAAATAAAAAAAAAAACAGTTTTTATTAACGTTAAAAACAACTATAAAATAATTATCAGTGGACTATTTTGCTTGTTGTACTTTAAGCAAAATANTGACGGGTGCCGGCATACAGACTTCGTGAGCATGTTTCCTTGTTTTATTATAGGTTTTACAATTTTTGAATATGCCACACAACAAGAAAGTAAACCCGTTACGTGAATTAAGCTTACCATACGTCAAAGCATATCTATAGTAAATTGACAAAATAAAAAAAAAACCGTTTTTATTAACGTTAAAAACAACTATAAAATAATTATCAGTGGACTATTTTGCTTGTTGTACTTTAAGCAAAATANGTTTTTATTAACGTTAAAAACAACTATAAAATAATTATCAGTGGACTATTTTGCTTGTTGTACTTTAAGCAAAATATATATGCCATTTAACTATGCTTAATTCTCGTAAAACAAAACGAGATCATACATTATTGGAACATAAATGGCTTATCATTCGAAACGTAATTCTTAACTTAATCATATAATATGTTTATGTGATGCATATTTTTTAACTATTTATTATTCAGAAGAAAACTCAAGCCAAATAAACTTTATTTCGTTCCTGCCACTGTAAAATAAACCCCGCATATTGACAGCAAAAATAAAATAATAAAATAATTAATTGCCTATTTTTCCAATTGAAAAGATTCAAATGGATTTTTAACAAACATTTTCAATTGTCTGTGCTGTATATATTAGGCTTATCCTATTAAGAACACAGTAAGATTTCAAAACGAGAAAACGGTTAGTTTTATCACAATTCTTCATCGAATGTTAATTAACTAGAGTTGATCAATTATGTTCTCTAGGGAGTTTTACTCCATAATAGACAACTTTTTTTTTGTATTCTCTTATTACCGCAATATTTCCCTCTCGTCGACCGTGCAGGTGATATCTTTGCACTTTTCGAATCAAATTTGTGAAAAAATTGTTTCCTAAATAGTTCATGTATCAAAAGCGTTTTATACTTGGAAAATTATCTCATTTTTGTTTAAATTGGACTTTAACTTGTATTTTTTCTATTAATTATAATATTTCGTTCATGTATAATACGAATTAAGATATATATAAAAACAGGTGTGCTGGCAATACATAGTAAGAAATAGTCTCGTACAAAGTGTTATTAAACAGAGTGCGTACAAATGTGGAGCGTTGTATCTTTGATGTAATTTTGTAGCTTCGTTTGTACGAATCGGAGGAATAGCCTGGAAGAAGAACTTTAGTACTAATAATACACTAACACAGCTTCTTCATTCTTCACGTTCAGTTGGACGTCCCACGAATAACTTCAATCTGAGAAACCTAAAGAAAAGTGAGTGAGTGAAGAGTGAAGAGATTTGGGCGGCTCTTAACAGCGAGTTCTTGAGAGCCGATGAGGGTGATCATTATTTGCACATTTACAGTCTGTCTATTGCCATCATCCCAGATGTCTGTTACTCACGCATCCAGCTCAATAGTCCCAGCCGTCAGTCTCACTCTTCACTGTACCGATGCTCGCAGTCCGCAGATTTCACTACCGCCAGTCACTCTCGCCGCCATTTGAAGCTCTGCTGGCTTNACTGTACCGATGCTCGCAGTCCGCAGATTTCACTACCGCCAGTCACTCTCGCCGCCATTTGAAGCTCTGCTGGCTTGTGGCTTCGTTGTCTGCACACCTGTAGCTCAATGCCGCGCAATCCTCCAAACGCTCAAACTCTCAAAAACTCTCGGCTTGAAAGCCCGTTGCAGCTAAAATAGTCTCAGTAACCCGATCTGGAAGGTTCCCCACACCCACAGTCTTGCCGAGAGAGGCAAGGGCAATAAATCAGAACATTCTTTCAGATAACATCAGAAATTCAATCTGCTGACGTTTAGGAGTGCGTATGCTGTCGTATGCTTATCNCAGAACATTCTTTCAGATAACATCAGAAATTCAATCTGCTGACGTTTAGGAGTGCGTATGCTGTCGTATGCTTATCGCGGTGGCATGTGGCGCCATCCTTTGTGAGTCGCCGCCCGCTTGTCACATTTAGCTCGCCTGACATTCCTTCACTCTCGCGAGCAGGACGGAGTAAGGGAAGCGACGGAGAGCAGCAACGTGTAACACTGCCTTCTCAAGTATATTTGTCCCGAACAGACTCTGCAACGTTCGGACCTTCGCACGGTGCCAGTCGGTCGATGTCGGCAGCCTTCGGCTTCGCCTGAGAGCCTTGACGATAAATCCGAAAGACCACATCATAGATCTTCTTTAGAAACCCTCAAGGGCATTCGCAACATTTCTGCAGCTTCAAGCAGTACCATTTTCGACTGTGGGTTGTAAAGCCATATCAGCTGTCCTCCTTGAAATGCTTCGCTCGACGTTTTCCTGTCATACCGTGTCTTCACCCTGCCATTATAACTTAAATGCTCTTCGTGGGTATGAACAGCCACAGAAGAAANACGTTTTCCTGTCATACCGTGTCTTCACCCTGCCATTATAACTTAAATGCTCTTCGTGGGTATGAACAGCCACAGAAGAAACCTGGAAAATCTCGTTAGGCTCCACCGCTGCTGTGTTGGCCTTGCGATTTTATGTGCAGTTAGGCATATAAATTTAAAGTTGTTTTTGCTGCATACCTGGCAATATGCCAGTTTTCTGTACGACCCTGTTTGTGGTATTTCTAGATTCTCTCAATCTATCATAATATGGTCGTTTGTGCCTTACAAAAATACCAATTTCTTCATTATCTGTTTGAAATGATGATGCAACTACAAAATTTACCCTCGCATCTTCCTTTATACTACGTCAACCAATCTGAAAAGTGCTGGCTCTTGCGGTGGATGCCGCAGCCTGTGGCTGGATCGTTGACCGACATACACTGAAGCACTAGTAGCTCCTGTCGACTGCTTCATTATCCTTCTCGAGCTCACTCAGCATATTCTTTGCCTCCCGAAGTACTTCCTCCACGGGAGTGCTATCCTCAGAGCCACTGCTGAGAGAGGCCGTGCTCCATGCCGTGGGCTCCTTTCACTGCTTTGTGGCACAGTATGCGCAGGGTCTCTGGACAGCACTCGCAGGTCATCGCGTGTATTTTCCAACTGCTTTGTGAGGAGTGCAGCTTGCAGCATCAGCTCGTCGGTGCAATGTCTCAGTTGTTTGGCATATGCGCGAAGCTCACAAATTTCTTCACGTAAGTGCTTGACTGCGTTCATCGAAGTTCTTCATCTCGCTGCCTGTTTTCCGGCAGCTGCTTCTGTTTCTCTCGCTGTTGTTGTGTGCAATAGGCTCTCAGGAGCCCCAGCTGTCCACATCACCAACACTCCCGCCGTTCGGGTAGGGGCAGCGAATCTCTGTACCACGTACAATGGAAGCGATATCCCTCAAAGCCAACTGAAACTCCTTCAGTGTCTTTTTCGTGCTTTCTTCGTCGTCTTCTTTCAGTGTCACTGCATCGGGGTACGGGCTCCTGTCTTGCTGACTCCACCTCCAGTGCTCTGGCCAGGGGTGCAGCCAGATGTACCGCTTGCCGCACCTCTGTGTCGGCGATTGCATCGGCGAAGAAGCCGACTGCGATGATGTCACGAGCCTCCTCGGAGCACCCTTCCTGAGATAGGTGGAAAACCCGCACAATACCTTGCCATAGCTCCTGCAGGTATCGGTCGCCGAAACGCAGCTCCAAGGCCGACACCAGTGTTTGGGGTACTCACGTTGACGTCGCTCTGGCAGAGATTGCAGTAAGCTGATTGCATGGGTCTCTCAGTACAGCGGCGACGTAGTTAGCCCGTCGCTCGGCTGACTTACCATTCAGGGTGGTGACTGTTTCAAACTGTTGTTGGTACTCCCGCCAGGAAGTCTGACCATCAACCCCCTTCCCCACTCCTGGCTGCTCGACATCAATGGCGCAGAGCAGCTGTTTATCCTCCGAGGTTGCTGCGTTGGTTACGATTTGCACGTATTTAAAAAAGAAGTGTTGTGAACATTGCCGCACTTTATAATAACCGGTGAGGGCGGCGGATGAGGACATTGTTGGACTCTTATATGACGCCTTAGGCCAAAGTACAAAAATAATGACCCCGGAAGAATACAAAAGACTTAACGGCATTTATATCAAAAAAATAAAAAGTNAGGCCAAAGTACAAAAATAATGACCCCGGAAGAATACAAAAGACTTAACGGCATTTATATCAAAAAAATAAAAAGTTACAAACATAAATCAGTGTCCACGGCCATACCGGGTACGTGCTTATGGTGTTGATTTCAATAGTTATTGCTCTTTGTTTTTAATTTGATTGGCAGTGTGCATCCGTGCTGTTGATGAAAGTATCAGCTGGAAGTCACGTGGTGATGTTTATTTTCAGATAAGTAAGGATACGAAACCAACAGGCTGAGAGTAAAGACTTCGCACGGCTTTCAAAAAGTGCTACCTGTACCTTGGACAGCCCATACAGACCTTCGTAGCTCAGGGTTGAGTTAGAGATGTAGCCAGTTGCGTACAGTGACTGAGCTTNTTGGACAGCCCATACAGACCTTCGTAGCTCAGGGTTGAGTTAGAGATGTAGCCAGTTGCGTACAGTGACTGAGCTTATTGGCAACATACAGCAGCGAAATGCGTAACTGGTGCTCTGCTGCCATTTTAGATTTGTACGAAATACTGTTCATCTTGTAGACATGTCTTTCAAGTATTATTTCCGATTTCATAAAAATGTTTTAGACTCTATATATTTTGCATAATGGGATGTCAAAATTACACTTTTCCTGTTTTTGGAAAGTACAAACAATAAAAATCAACTCACTTACCATTAATTGATAATTCACACAGAAATAAGATTCCATGGGTTACGTCAAGAAATCTTTAAAATCACGCCTTGAAACGTTTTCGTAATTTTTAAAATTGTTCAAAATAAGAAAATTTTTGCATATTTTTTATTGTAGTAATATTGTTTTTTTATTAACTAATTTTCACTAAATTTTGCCAAGCTCACATCTAAATGAATTGATAAATTACCCTTTTTCAGCCACCTTCGTTAGATTTTCTGTAAATGTTTTCATTTAATTTAGTTATACATCTCAAAAAAACTAAAATTGTGATTTTGGCATTCCGTAATACAAAACATATGAGATATATTTTTTTTTTCATGCGAGGAAAGAGTACCTAGAAGTAATATCTACAAACAATAAACACAACTTGAAAAGTAGCAAAATTAAATTTGTTCATCTAACAAAATACGCGCTTTAATTAACATCACCTTTACTTTGGGCCAAAGGAAATTAGATGTCTACAATAAGCGTAGCGAAAAATGATGAAGCTTAAGCTGTCCAATCACAGTAGAGTGTATGTCAATAGGAAATAACTATTTGGGCGCGAGGAAATTTTTGNATGAAGCTTAAGCTGTCCAATCACAGTAGAGTGTATGTCAATAGGAAATAACTATTTGGGCGCGAGGAAATTTTTGATGTTCGTGTGTTCGTTACTCTGATTTTTAATGTTTTGGATAACGAATGTCCGTTAATGGTGGGATGTATAACCTCTACTTTTATTTTCCGAGTTGCGTCGTAAAAATGAAATGGAATTAACCGATTTGTTCACGTATCTCCACCTGCTTAACGTGTTACTTTTGTATACGTGGCTGCTATTATAGAGTAATCCATTTTGCCACTGTTTGAAAACGTATATTTCGTATACACTAAAGGCGATGTCAAAAACAGAGAAATAATACTTAGTAGGTGGCAACACAACTATTTATGGCGGGAACAACATTTTCTGTGTTTACATTTTTTCGATGGTTTGTCTACACACCGAGGTATGTCTGTGACGTCTTTCATTCTGATTTGCTGGTGTAAAAACGAACCATAAGAAAGTGAAAGATGGCCATATCTAACGCCACGCCACGTTACGTTACGTACAGACGCGTCATAGTTGTGAACCTGTAGACATTACCATTACCTACAGGTAGTGCATTGCATGCTATAACGCCATATGGTCACGCCATGCTGAATGTTGACTGGCCATTACTTCTGGTGTGCAAATTTGTATGGCGATGAGTGTACGGATAACAAGTAGTTCGCTATAAAAGAAGGAGATGCTATTTCTTGCTATTTGATGAAAGCATCGCTACTTTGGTCATCTCGTACTACTATTTTCGATTCATCCTGTGGTATTTAGAAATGACATTTGAGTGCTGCCTTTGAAAAGAAANGTCATCTCGTACTACTATTTTCGATTCATCCTGTGGTATTTAGAAATGACATTTGAGTGCTGCCTTTGAAAAGAAAAGCAGAGAGTATCACTGAAGGACACACTTTGTGCTCATAAGTGGCTAGTTCAGCCACGGGAAGTTTTTTTACACAAACTCTCCGAGCACTTTCTGGAACCACCTCGCCCCATTATTTCAGATGAAGCAGAGAGGATCGCTGGTGCTCTAATGGAAGTAGAGTCCCCTCCTTCTTGTCGGGAATGCAAACAGAAAATTAAAAAAAAAAAAAAAAAGCTATTACCATAATTCTTTGTGTTTGCAGGGAGTCTTCCTTTTTGAACTCGCTCGGGAATGCATCTCTATTCTTGTCAAAGCCTCGCTCTACATCTGGCGGTCCGTTGACATTGCTAACTGCTGGATCGGCGAGTATTTCGGAGATTAATGTGGCAGCAGGGTAAGCTTGACAAACCTCTATACACTCGAGAACACACTCGTCTGCTTATTAGTACAGACGTGCAAAATGCACGTTATCTTTCGGTGACACGATAGACTCTACTGCCTCGTAAACAAGTGGCAACAGTTCGTGGTTTCATTGGCCGCTGCACTGTCATCAACGCCACGTATCTGCGCGAGATCCTTAAAAGAGATTAGCCACTCTACCACTGAACTTATAATTATTACTGGCTCAAGAGANGTCATCTCGTACTACTATTTTCGATTCATCCTGTGGTATTTAGAAATGACATTTGAGTGCTGCCTTTGAAAAGAAGACAAATTTTTTTCTAAGCAAATTCGTTTTTAGTAAACACTCGCTTTATTGTCCCGTTTCCCAGCACATGCGTTAAAAGCAGAGAGTATCACTGAAGGACACACTTTGTGCTCATAAGTGGCTAGTTCAGCCACGGGAAGTTTTTTTACACAAACTCTCCGAGCACTTTCTGG
>NQII01005947.1:99449-137751 GCA_002778355.1 Clitarchus hookeri
GGATCTTGCTCCCTCGTCGTCACCAACGTGCCACACGTGTTTGCATCCCTTCTCGGCCTCGGCACACCAGGTCGAATCCCCCGACAGTGTACAGAGTGTTGCTAGGCTCCACGTGGCCTTGGTAGTTAAGGCTTTGACCACGCCACAAAACGAGCACGTACTCAGGAGTGAAGCGGTGTGGCGGTTCCTTTGATATTTGCGTGCCTCGTACTTTAGATGGGTTACGCGAGAGCTCTGATTGGCTACTGCATCTTGCGAATGATTTCCAATTGGCTAGGAGCCGACTGGCGAACGGCGTTCCGTTACGTTGCTGGCTACGCCAGTGACGCCATTTTGCTGGCACGTGCAGCTGGAGTTGAGTTGAGATATATGGGAAGCCTTTAACAACAAGGTCTTGAGAGCCGACGAGGGTGAAATGAGGCGAGAATGGTGCAGCGCCGGAATGCAAGGGCGCGAAGAAACCGGATATACCCAAGAAAACCCGCCGACCAGCGGCATCACCCATGCACGATTCTCACTTGTGAAAATTCGGAGTGACCTGGCCTGGGATTGAACCCTGTTCGCCTTGATGGGAGCCGGGTAGACTAACCGCTGAGCCACTGCGGCCCCATGTGAGACCGGAGTTTGCGGTATAAGCCGCCGTTCGTTACTTATAATGAATATTACAAACAATTTAAAAGAGTGTTTAAAAACAACAAATGTAGTACTGTACACACCCTTCAAATACCGGTTATCTTGAAAACATTACAAGTAATGTCTTCCCACGTAAATTGCTATAGTTTTTTGTTTCGTAGTTTTTTATGATTGCCGTTATTTTCGGGTAATATACATATTATAAAAAAGCCATATCTACAAGAGAAAATATCATATGAGTTACCGAAACTATTAGTTCTTTCACAAGCCTCCTAGAAGAACTTCTAAATTATAAATACGCCAGAATTTCTTTATATTAGACAAAATATGTAAATGGTAATAACTTTTTTTCGAGTTGACATCTTGAAGTAACTCACGACATTATTTTTTAATGTGAATTATCTCATATCAATTTTATTTTGTTGTTATTCTTTTCAATGTACCATGATAGCTATGCGAAATAAGAATAAAGAGATAAAATTAAATCAGGTATGTTAATCGCTGTAACGCTACTTGTTGAAAATAGAGTTAATATGCCTCTAGTTACTGTCGCATCAGAGGGAATCACTGGCNAATCGCTGTAACGCTACTTGTTGAAAATAGAGTTAATATGCCTCTAGTTACTGTCGCATCAGAGGGAATCACTGGTAATCAGTGCTGCAGGAAATGTAATAAACTGATAATTAGTATGAATCGCAGTCAATCCATGTAAATCCAGCAGGACTTCAGAGTTTTTAATGGGACACAATTTATCACCGGTTTGTGGCGAAATGTAGCTGATTTCAAAATTGTTTTCAGTTTCAAAGTGTAAATTATGCCCGCGGCAGGAAAAGTTCTAGTTTTGACTCTCAGGTAACATGTGTGTTTATATTCACACTCTCATATAAATGCGCATGTGTCCGTGCTTTCACACACGGTAAGGACTTTTCTCGAAATTGATCACGCCATTTCAGAAGCGTTGTAAGGGAGTGCGAATTGTGAAGTTCTTTTCCCAATTAATTTATGAGAGATCGCCTCGAGAGCTTCGCGTGAAAGAACCGTAGGCCCCTATCTACAAACTTTCGCCTTGTGAGTTAAGGTCACTTTCATTACGTGGAGATTCGAAGCTCTTTTGTGTCGAACAATGGTGTGTGGATACAAAATGCTTTCGAGACAGGTACAACCTTAACTACATACGTCCAAAATACTTACTTGTATTGATTTTTTGTTTTCATTATTTTAGTCATCTTAAGCCAAACCAATGTAAAGATCTTTGTAAAGGAATTAAAATACATATTCCAAATATTACAGTAAATAATTAGAACATAAAACACAGTTACAAATACAAACACAATTATTATTTTGTCTGCGCTAACAAACTAACATTTAGTAAATACGGTTCTTTGGCCCTAGCCTAAGCTCTCGAATTTTGTTTGGAGGAAAACCTAAATGCCAAGTGAAATTACCACAGTCGTACGGGGCCACGGTGGTGTAGTGTATAGAATACTCGCATCCCACCTAAGCGAACCGGGTTCGATTCCCGGCGGGGTCGCCTCCCGGGTTTTCGCATGTGGGAATCGTGCCGGACGATGCCACTGGTCGACGAGTTTTCTCGGGGATCTCCCGTTCCCCCCTGCCCTTGCATTCCGGCGCTGCTGCACACTCACTTCGCTGTGCCCAAATCTCTCCACTCACTCATCAAAGTCGTATTTTATGGGGACTTAAAATTTATGTCGACTACGTGCAGATCGGTGTGCGGTAAATTAATTTTACCATGTGTAAGTTAAAGCTTTGATTAGCAATATTATGCATAGAAAATTAATAATTAAAAAAATTAAAATAAAGAGTACCATATTATATTTTCTTGTTCAATTAAGGTGTAATTCATCTTCCTGACAGCCAGAAGGTATTTAATAGAGAATGAGTTTTATTGTATATAGATCGGCCACGTGTTGCCACCAAGTGTAATAGTATGTGTTCACACATCTGACCCAGACGAGACAATCCGGTTTCTAGCACGCCTAATTGATAACCACGTGGTTGATCCGACCGTAATTACAAAATGACTGACGACTGGATCAGGGCAACACCAGTGTCGGAGCATGCTTGTATAGTTGCGTTTCTCTGCTAGCCAGGAATAACTAATGGCCTTCCGACGTTCTACTCTTTCCTTCACACAAGAACTGATGACTGGTGTTAGTCCCGGCGTTCTAGTCAAACCAAGCAGCTTTCTAGAAAAAGTATTTGTACGGTACCGCAGTGAACGAATACCGCCGGATGGTATTTATCGCATTCCTTCGCAGTATTGTCTGTACAAGGTAGGGGAGACATCAGAACGTTTTCTAAAGGAAAATAATGTGTCTTGGATCAAATGTACACCAAAAAGAAATTCAAGTTTTTAGAAACTCACGATAGGCACTGCACAAGTGTAGACGTATATTGTGTATAAAAGTACAACTAAATTAAATGTAACGAAAAAGGATTAGTGTGACAGTAGTAAAATAATGTCATTATTTTGAACTTTAATACAGTGTTTCAGCTTGTTACATGGGGCGAGTTTTATGACAAGGTTACCAACATGTGGCAGAAAATGTTGATTAATTGGCTGATCAAAGCGTGGAGGGAATATGCGCCAGATAGAGCATACCAGCTCCGCAGTTACCAACATGCCGAGTCCCAACATCATCTCCTATTTTTGCTTTTATAACTGTNTGCGCCAGATAGAGCATACCAGCTCCGCAGTTACCAACATGCCGAGTCCCAACATCATCTCCTATTTTTGCTTTTATAACTGTCGAAATCTTTAAGGGGAATCTGTACTTAACTGAAGGTCACGACCAGCCTTAAGGAAGCTCTGCGAAGGCGATGGAAAACAGCATGAACAAGCTTTCTGTGTGTTGTGTTTCCTCAGAATTTTGAACGGTGACCATTGAGTTTTATTACAGTATTCCGTTTAGGAAAGACGCGGTAGCTATACTTTGAAACAAAATAACAAATATAGTAACAAAAGGCTACTTACAGCGATTTTGGTTGATTTCGATGCTTTTCAACGACCACATTTAAGTTTCAATAACGAAATTTTATGAATGGGCAACAAAACATCGACTTACATTTATGTCCTGAGAAAAGACTTACATTGAAATATTACTTAGTGATTTTTATTGAGAATAGTCAAACTGCTTAAAATGAGACACGTGACAACTGGGAAGTCTGCTGTTAGTATATATATATTTTTTGAATTGCCAACGCATTTCTTCTAACCAAATTCTGATGCGCCTTAGATGTGTTAAATAATTGTTTTATATATATATATATATATATATACACTAGCTGACCCGGCAAACGTTGTTTTGCCATAAAAAGTATTTCTAGTAATTATAGTATTAGAAAAAAATAACTATAACTTATTGTAAGTGTGTGAGGATGTGATATATAAGTGGAAGAGGCATGGAGCTCTGTGGACGATGACGGAATATAAAATTAGATAATTTAATAAATATTAATAAAATGGAAATACAAACAATTACAGCTTTGCGATCAATAATAAAGTTAATTAAGAAGTACACTTAATTATTGAAAATATAATTGTAAACACGTCACTACTACGATCTGAGCACAAATGAATAAGAGAAAGGTTATTGTGTGAGAGAAAGTGGAGACCGGCTACTCCGTGCTGTGTCACTGGGAGACACCTGGTGGGAATAAATTGTAACCTAGATCGATAAATGATCGATGATAATTGATCAGTTATCGACCTAGGGTAAAATTTATTAAATTACTAATATCGCTATAAAAAAATAAGGGTTGGTGGTAGAAGGGTGAAAATTTAGGAGGGTATGTATTTTTTGATGCCACATCATAAAAAAATAAAAAATAAAAATTTTGTTCAAACAATAAAAAAAAATTGTTTGGGGGTGGCCACCCTTATTACTTAGGGGTGTAAAAAATAGATATAAATCTATTCTCAGACCTACCGAGTATACATAAAAAATTTCATAAAAATCGGTCCAGCCGTTTCGGAGGAGTTCAGTGACTAACACTGTGACGGGAGAATTTTATATATTATATATATATATAGATGATTCCGTTGAATGACAGCCGCAATCGCCAACAAATTGGTGTCACTGACGGCAGTCATTTCACTTACGGGAACATTCTACATTTTGCTGAACTTGTTTCCAAGACGGAACTATCTGTTCTATAGTAAGGTCGGTGAGCTCTGCTGTAAGAAATACATTCAGTTACNAACTTGTTTCCAAGACGGAACTATCTGTTCTATAGTAAGGTCGGTGAGCTCTGCTGTAAGAAATACATTCAGTTACAGACAGAAACACAACATACTCTTCTGTTACTGTAGTTCATTCCCGGTTAATACCAACTTTCCTGAAGCCCTGCTTAAGTTTTTTTTATTTCCCATGATATTCCTCCGCCTCATGCAAATAAAGCTCGACCAAGTTTTGGAAATCACGCCAAAGGGACAACGCACCTCATTCGTGCACACTCAGTTTAATAAATTTTGCATATGGACTGTTTCTTACTGGGCATTACCAATACACACACACATTTTCTCATTGCTTTCATTCGTATTAATTATAAATAAAATATAATAATTCATGTACAGATTATTAGTAAATGTTCAATTTAACCACGAATAAGGCACTTTTATGTTAACAGAAGTACAAATCGCTTGTGGTACGTGGCATATTCAAGTGATACATAACTAAACACTTCACACGCGTGGTGCTTTTTCAAAGCTTTGATTCAAGAACTGTGAAGAAACCGCCAACAGACTATATACTGTCTAGGTTAACAACATTTAGATGGTGCCAACAAACAGTTTGATTGCTGTCACTGCATTCATAGTCCAAATATGTCGTGGGCATAAAAATTTGCTTCCTACGACCATATTCTTTTTCTCGGTGCAGCAAAATGTAGTAACGCCGTTCGCCAATCAACGCCTGGAAACCTACTCGCCTTCCGGCGGCTCAGCCAGTAGGGAGACACTCGCAGAACGCGGAAGCCAATCGGAGGATGGGTTCGCCCATATCAAAGGAACTGCCATGCTGTTTCCACCCTTGTGTTTTTATCAACTCTGTGTCGGAGTGATGTACGTCTCGAGCCGCGACGGTCGTATTAATAACGCGGGGGGTGGGGGGTGGCACGGCGTAAAGAGGGTGGAAAGCAGAGGGGGTTGGAAGGAACGACTGCAGGTGGAAAATCGTAAACTCGCGGCACGTTTCTTGTCCCCGGGGCCTCGTTCCGTGGAATGCAGGACGCGCCGCCGAGCCAACCCCCCTTGGTCCGCCACCCTACCCCCCACTTCAACTCCCTTCCAACCCCTCCACGGCCCGATTTATCTTCATTCGGCGCGGGCAGCCGTTGCCCTCGCAAAGTTACGGCGTCCGCCCTTCGCTACACTCCGCCGCCGACCTTC
Organism: Clitarchus hookeri; assembly: GCA_002778355.1. NCBI lineage: Eukaryota > Metazoa > Arthropoda > Insecta > Phasmatodea > Phasmatidae > Clitarchus > Clitarchus hookeri. The sequence goes on from NQII01005947.1 coordinate 105,496, forward strand.
CTTCCGCGGCCATTAACTTTGACCGCGTGAGTAATTTCCCAAATATTAATCACGACTCGTAAACAAGGGAAGGGTGATTTATTAACGGCGGCAGGCCGTCCGCTGGAGTTTTCACCCCCGCCAGCAGTTAACGCGGCTTTAACCTTCCAGATCGGTCTTTGTTTTCGTCCAAGTGCAGCAATATTTAAAAAAAAAAAAAAAAAAAAANCAGCAATATTTAAAAAAAAAAAAAAAAAAAATTGCAAACATGAAATTTTCTTTGCTGCTAGGAATAATTTGTACGGGCTTTTGACTGTTTAGTAAGAACTCTTATGAGTCCTTATATTTTTTTATTATCCTGTGGTTTTCATCCACCGCAAACGAGGCCTTGTTCGAATTGGCGTTTTTAGTTTACTAAAAGGTTACGTGACCCAAATTAGTTTCCTAAAATGATGGCGGATTTTGTATTTTAGTAGTTAGTTTAGTGTGAAACGAAACTTACTAAATTACCAAATCGTAGCCATCGCTGAACAAGTGACTCTCGACGGGGTCTGAATTGAACAGTATTACGTTGGGCCAACGGTTGAAAATTGTTTGGCAAGGTTGGCTGAATGTTGGGTTGGAACACGAATATTAAAACAACGTTGGCCTAACGTAAGCGAAAAATTTCTACCATGGACATTTTGTGAGACAGCTTAGCACTCTCAAGAAAATAATGTCATTAAATCAGTAAAAGCCAGAACATACTGCAAATGTAATTAATTTGAAAACTTGAAAATGGTCGGTAAAAATTTGGGAAACATACTGTTGGTAATTGGTATGTTTTCTTCTGTTGGGCTAGTGTTGTTCAACCAACGTATAATGTCAAATTATGAAAATAATATTTCTTAATGAAAACAGTGCCCCTTTCGTTTACGTTAAATAATATAAAGATTTTTCAAGATGTGAGATAATTTTCTATGTTATATGTTTAGTTGGTTATATGTTGTTTCAATTATGGATACTCGACGGTTGGGGTTTGGTATGGTATTTTATGTTGGACCAACATTCTGTAATGAACATTATGCCAACAAGTTGCTACCATGCATATTTTGTGAGGTAACCTAGCACTCTCTAGAAAATGAGGTCACTAAATCAGAAATAGCAAGAACATACTGCAAGTCCTCAGTAGCAACATATTTAGGGCCAACGTTGGAAATTCGTTGGCAAATGTTGTGTAGGAATCCCACATAAATTTGACTTTGAGCCAACGTAGTATGCCAACCAAATCCAAGCTAATATATTTAATAAAAATTATGTTAAAAATACATAAAATAAATAATTGAGAAAAACTGTTAAAATAGAAAATGTGGTATTTTTAATGTGTTGGTGGAAAGTTGGATAAACGTTTGAAAGACAACGGTTGGTGTTTTGTAAATGAGTGTGCGTTGGGCAAACATTGTTTTCCAACCAGAACCCAACCTAATCTTCCCAGTACCAACCTACGTTGGCACTTCGTTGGGAAGGTTGGCTATATGTTGCATTGGAGCGCACACATTAATACAACTTTGGCTCAACGTAAACTGCCATTAAAAGTTTCCTGCCACGAAAATGTCACGCGATTACTTAACACACTTCAGACTATGATGTAACTAAATCAGAAAATGACATTAACCTATTGCATTAAATGGTTGATTTTTGGTTGCTAACAAATTGTTAAACATACTGTTGGTATAATGTATGTAATTTTCTTTTAGGCCAATTTTCGGCAATCAACTTTTTATGTAAAACTACAGAACAACCTATTTGATTGAAAACAGTACCACTTTCTTGTATTTTATATAATATGAAGGTACTTAATCACCTGAGATATTTCTCTTTAAAATATGATCAGTTGGTTATATTTTATATCAATGTTGGGAACACAACAGTTGGTAATTGGTACTAATTGTTAGGTTGGGCCAACATTGTGTAACAAACATTATGCCAACAATGGTAATCACCACATTACTGATGAAATACAACCATAATTTTGTATTTTTGTTTGAAATCTATGTTTTTAAGGGATGGCAGTCTTAATAAAAATAAAATAACAAAATTTGATTTCTTATTTGTTCACACAGCTATTATTTACAGCATTGAATTATCTTTCTCAACTATCACTCTTTTTATTTAACAGTGAGCGCAAAATAATGCCTATTTCAAATCTACTTAACGTCCTTCTGAATTCTATCTGTTTGGTTACAGTCAATTAACACGCGTTCAGTCTATATGTTGCCACCATTTGTAATGTCTTTCACTCATGCGACTAGTCCAACAGTCCAGCCTGCCAGCCTCTCTCTTCACTGCTTGATACTCGCAGTCGCAGATTTCCCTTCCGCTGGTCACTTCTCTCGCTGCTCGTCTTCTATCGCTCGGAACTCGGCCACTCATTCACTCATCAACTACTCGGCTCGGAGGCCTGTCACACTTTTATATAGTTCGCCCTGACCATCTGGAAGGTTCAACGTACCCCGAGTCACGCCGAGAGAACGAGGTCAGTAATCCAGAGCATTCTTCAGATGAACGCAGATATCAATACAACCACGGTCAGAAGCGCGCGCTGCAAAATCTATCATCGTGTAAGTTCTCTTTCTGTAACAGATACGCGGCCACCGGTCTATAGCACGCTTGTTCATTCTAAACAATCCTTTGACTTGCTGTCGCCGCTATTGTATAACTGCTGTCCTTCACTTCCACTAACTCGCTCGGGATGTGAAGCAGCGAGCGCGTAACAATACCTTTGTTGGGCCAACATTGTACAAACTTCATACATGCACTAATAGAAAATAATCGTTATAAATGAAAAAGAAAAAAAAAACATTAATTTTCACAACATACAAAAAATTACCAAATGTAAATTTTCCCGAAATTGTGTTTTGCTCCTCGTGTGTTTAGACAATGTTGTGAACATAAAAGTTGGCGACTGGTTATTTTTGTTATGTTGGGACAACGTTGCATTGCAGACATTATGTCACCATAGGATATTATTATTTTTTTCTAAATAAACACGTATTTTTAATTTCATTTGCGTAATGGTTCAAGTTTCTTAGCACAGAAATCCTTTAGAAAACCTTTGGATGGAGGCGAGTAGTCTGACCACTAAACAACCACAAACCCAACAGTGGACTTGTCAGGAATGTAAATGCGTTAACTAATATTCGTATTCGTACTCTAATTTGTCTGAAAAAAAAAAAAAAAAGCTAACTTCAGTGGCCGTAAATGTAATCTTTACACTCGGAATACGAAGTCAAATTTAAGAAATACTTTGTCAACGTGACCGTGAGCCTGCACGAGAGTGTACTGTCATTATATATATATATATATATATAGTATTTCAATGTGTGTACTTTAACGTGAGCCGCTATTAATAAAATGAAACGTGTAGACGTCCAGACGTAATAGAAATAGTATCAATATGTGTGTGTAAACAAATGCACCCTGTGTGTAGGGGGGGGGGGACTAACATCCGGCAAGGGGACAGAAAATAGCAGCACCTAAAGAAAGTCCACCGGCCGACGGCAACGTCAGCCACGTTTCTGACACGCTAAAACGCGGGTGCGGCCACAGTCGATGGTCGACCCCCGACTGCCATGGCGGGAGGCAGTTACGTGCAATAGGCGACAGTTCATTCTTCTACACAGAGGTTTTCAAAGTCGAGTGGGAGATTTGCTAGCAAGAGTTACGCTAGGCAGTTAAGAAAGCGTCAAAATTCACCTGCACTTTTTTTTCTTTTTTTTTTCCCCGTCATGTGGCCGCACAGATATGACAGCGGGAAAATATAAAAAATCTATGAACGGGGGAAATTTTCTATAGCAATCTTTTAATGGACTGCAGTAATGAACTTATTCAGAATTTAAGGAGACGTGCTATTTCAGGGATTTGCCGGGACAAGGGAAAATCGGAGTTTCTAGTAAGTGGTTACTATTTCCGTCTGCAGGGGGCCGCTTGGCGTTATTAAGAGCGCAGATTATAGTGAGCTAAAAAAAAACACAATGAATGAAAACGTTTAGAAAACAAAATTACTTATACAAATGATTTAACAATATCTAACAATAATACTTAAATTAATATATATATATATATATAAAGATACAACTATTAAATTTGTGAATTTATCGCTTGGAGGAACATAATGGCTGAAACATTCTCTCCGCTTCTTTCAAAGTGGTATTTGGTAACTAACTTTATATAAATCCTACAGTGACTTGGATAGGAGCACCTTGCCTCACACTACTTTTTGGAGTAAACCATCTCCGTTGGCATCGAAATTTGTTGCTTTTATACGTGTACGAACGTAAGTCCAAGTTTATTGTTGCTTCTGCGATAACGTCGGAATCTTCCTGTCTTCAGCGAGATAATCAACCGTGCACTAAAACACTCGAGAACTATCAGAAAGGAACGGAAACGACATTGGATTGCCAGACGATGTCAAAGTAATCGAAACTTCGCTCCACTAGAGTTTTCCAAGTAGAGTTATTTCGCCGTAAACTGAGGAGTTGTGAAAGTCCTGCTCAATTTTCTTTCGAACCCATTCAGTAGTTTCACCACAAACAAAAATTAGTATTGCGGTAAGTCTAATAACAGTAACGCATTGCCTTGTAACAATTTACAGACAAAAACGTAACTATGTAATCATTAAATCAATTATTAGGTACCTTAGCATGATCAANATAACGCCAGTGCCTTGTAACAATTTACAGACAAAAACGTAACTATGTAATCATTAAATCAATTATTAGGTACCTTAGCATGATCAAAATAAAAATTAATGGATTCCAAATGCAATATGTTTAAACTTTGCGAATTTAGTTACAAATTTCAGGTGATGGATAGCAGCAAATTCAATATTTTGTTTACTTACCGCGTACAGTTTTCAACTAGTAGATTTTAATAAAAAATTAACAGTATTGTATAAGAGAATTCAATATTTGATGTATGCGAAAAGCGCCATTCAACTTTAAAAATGGCATGCAGTGATATTTCTCTAAAATAAAACAGGTTAAATATTTCCTGCAGTTACACGTCAAAATAATCATAGTGTTGGTTTATAAATCACGATAATTAATTCACTTGCAAAAACCAAATAATTTAGAGGAAAATAAAATGCCACAGAAATGCTATAAACAGCTCATACACCTTGAGCAGTGTTTTCCAAACTGAATGTCACTTAAATCTGTGGGGAATATTGTAGGCAAATAAACAAACAAAAGTTTTTTATTTTTGTGTATTTCAAGTAATAACAGTTATGAAAATACAAAATTTTAAAGTGAAAAATAGTCTTGTCGGACCCGCACATACGATAAGTGTAAAATATTTTTATTTTGCGATCGCGGGTTCCAGAAAATCTTAGAAATTGTTCAAGGTGTCAAGAAAAAACTGGCGAACACGGACCCAGGCATTTTTATAAATAAATGCTTCATGTTTTGAATTACTACGTGTAACATTTATTACCGTTAGAAAAAATTGCAAAATAAATCAATCAAAACCATTAATTATGATTCCCGTGTTTTTGTTTATATAATTTCGTTATTTCATCTCTCTTCCAAAAACATCAAATTTTGATTTTGACTAATGGCCGTATACAAAAAATATGGAACAATTTTTTTGTTCTTTTATTGAAATATACAGTACTGTATTGAGTACAAGTTGAATATGTTTGACGCAAATGTAAAATAATAATTTATTTTTCCTGATTTTCTACGTATATTATTAATGTATTGCAGTTAGTGTTCAATGTAGAATATAGGCTATTTGCGAATGACCGTGCTCAATTGAAATTCCTTCTTAGTATCTTCTTTTTTGCCAGTTTTCTACTTATCCGACGTATGTAAAATTAACATTGCCATCTACCCGACGACGTTATTCATACGCCTTTTGAACGTTACCATAAACATGTTAGAGTCGTAAACATGTTACTAGTGTTATAGTTAATAATCGTATCTGCATTGAACAACAGAAACTAAATTAAATAAACTAAGAGTCCACAAATTTAAGCGTCTCATTTGTAATACGACGTTAAAAACAAGTAATTACTATTCCTATATTACAGTAAACTAAACTGGTAGTGTGTCAGTAAATGTCAGGACACAAACTAGGCAAGTTTACAGAAATCAATTGAAATGGTGGTTTATTTGATGTAGGCAGGTGTTCTCTGATTTTCTGCGAAGGGTTCCGAGAACTGGTCGGCTAGTGCGAGCTGTAAAATATTACCTGTTGTCTGGGCTGCCAACTGGCGAGTTAAGTTACCAGGCACAGAATGGCGAACGGCATTCCGTTGGACAGTGACGCCATTTTGCTGGCGTGTGTGGCCAAATATCACGGCATAAACTGCTGTTTCGACTCTGTATACCTAGTTGATTGTGGCCAGACAGTGATTCCGTTAACAGAAAAAAAAATTGGGGCAGGGATTTTTTTTTTCCATTGATGACTTCAATGTTTGCTTTATACAAAGTAATTTTGATTAACATTCCGAAATTCAAACCACAGCATATACGGACTATTATAAGCAACAAATCATAGTAAGGAAATGCTTGGAAAGGTTATCTAGTATTTGTTTATTGATATTGAAGAAAGAAAAAAAGCGCCGGGAGTCTGCAACTTGACATACGTGCGTGCACAGCAAGTTGCATAACACAAAGGCGAACTGAACTGGTGCGGGAAAATATACGTTACCAATATTGCTGTTTGTACGTTGGAAATGAAATGCAATCACTTCTCGCAGCATTTACTACTCAATTGCTAATCCCTCATTTATGGTATCATATATGCAGGCGCTCTCCGCTTGGGGCGCCAGTTCCGTTCGCCTTCGTGATATGCAACTTGTAGTGCACGCAGGTACCGTGAAGTTACACACTTCCTGCGTTGTTTCGCCTGACTTCAACTTCGATTTGAAAATACCAGATTACCTTTCCAAACATTTTGTTACTAAGATTTATTGTTTCTATGAGCCCATTTATGCTGAGGTTTTAATTTCTACGTGTGATTCAGAAACATCTTGTATAGCTAATGTCGTAGGAATGTTTATTTTACTACAACAGTCTAGTTATGCAACTAGGGTAACTAGGTCGCGGGAGCATCGACAAAACCATGAAACCAGGAGGAACTTTGAAGAATTATCTCCACCGCGCAGTCTGGGGTAAAAAGAGGAGGAAACATTTTCATGTGCATTAAGCAAGGGAGCATGGTCGTTGCAGCTTGTGGTGTCGCCATCTTAGTTTATTGCTTCGGCTGTTCCACTGCGGAAGAGCTGTTCAAGTCGCTCGCTACCGACATTAACTACGCTATCGTTATAAAACTACCTTAGCCTGGGAGTTAATATAGAGCTATTCCACTCCCCTTCCCCATCAAAAAATGGAATAATTTACCGTCTTATCCAGCCAAAGTATTACCACCATCGTATGTTTGAGATTCAGTAAATATTTCAACGAGTAGTAATGAAAAACTTAAGTGGATACATATGGTAAGTCGCCTATTCTTACTCAGGACACCACTCTAAAGTTAGAATATATTGATCACGTGATGAAAAAGAGACACAAAAAAGATTTAAGAAACTCTACTTTGGGGACTATGTACGAGTGTAGTCCCAGAACTTAACAATACAAAAAAAATTAATTTCCACCTCACCTCTCTTAGCCAAAGACCATCCGAGTTTTTTGATTATTGTTCTTCTTCTTCATCTTTGTTTTTCTTATAAATTCTTCTTCTTTAATTATCATATCTTCTCATCTTCTTTTAATCAGTTAATCTATTGACCATCTTTACTTCTTCTCATTCTTCATTTAGATCTTTTCTTTAAAAACTTAACAATACAGAGGTGAAACAACCGCTTGTGCCGCGAAGTCCGCATAAGCCACAAAGATGGCGCCACTGGCCAGCGACATCTCGGAACGCCGTTCGCCAATCAGCGCCTGGTAACCTACTCGCCAGCACGGCAGTCCAGTCAATAGGGAAACATCTCGCAGCTCGCAGCAGCCAATCAGACATAAGGCCCGTTCCCAGAGCCTCGCGCACCTAATGTCAGAAGGGGCCGCGGTGGTGGAGTGGTCAGACTATTCGCATCCCACCCTAGGCGACCCGGGGTTCGATTCCCGGATTTTCGCACGTGGAAATCGTGTCGGACGATGCCGCTGGTCGGCGGGGTTTTCTCGGGGATCTCCCATTTCCCCCGACCTTGCATCCTGGCGCTGCTCCATTTTCCTAACTTCACGCTCATCAGCTCTCAAGTCCTCGATGTTAAGAGCCGCCTAAAACCCTCTTGGATATTGCAATGTACATATTTTTTACTGGGCAGAAATGAAAGTCGATTTTTTGTTACCAATTCGTAAATTTAGTTACCGAAACATAAATCTGATAGTTTAAAAATGTTAGCGTCAGAAAAAAAATCGCTATAAGCAGCCCTTTGTTTACGGTATTTATTCTTCTATAAACCAGCGTTTTAAACTATAGCTACAAAGCTGTATATTTTCCGAATAGATTGTTGTATTAAATACCTATAGTCACTTATAAAATGCTGATGAAATTGAACACATGAAAACTTGTTTATGTTATTTACATCGCCGTCGCAATGCTTTGTTACGGCCGGGCGTGTCCTTGACGCGTTTAATATTGGTGACAAGGGACTCTCACCCTGATTGACGCCGAGAGGCTATTGGCCGGGGTGGAGGAGGGGGGCGTGATGCGCCTCACGTAGGCGCGGTTTCGTACGTCCCCCCTCCCCCCAGCCCATCATAATACTGACCACGGACCCCGAATACGAACCTGTGTAATTAACACTCCGGGCACGAGCCGTCGGCCCTAACGAACTGATAACAGAATTACCTGCGCCATCGTACCGACACTCCACCCTCTGGTGTGTGTTACACTGAACAACCCTTCCTCCGTCGGCTTCAGGGGTGTGTGCACCCTCCCACCCCCCTACCAGGGTGCTCTAGCCACGTAGCCCTTGACGATCTCTGCGAAGAAGCCAGCTTGCGCCTGATTAACACTGACCGCGCCGCTCATTAGGCGACGTGCGAATTCTAACCCCCACCCCCCTTCCCCTTTACCAATGCCAAACCTTCTCGTCTAAACCCTACTTCACCGACTGTAAACATGTGTCGAGGTGGGATCGCAAACACACGGACCTCGTTAGTGCCCCGAACCGAACCCAGCACCGTCTGCGGTATCGTCACGTGCAACGAACCGGCAAACCGCTTTCGCCCGCGCGTAGAAAACTCGATCCATTTAAATCGATTTTGAGGGTTCCGCCTGCATGGCGCTTGAACCGAGTTGCAAAGTGTTTTAAATCCTGGTTTTTGTAAACGAAGAAATTAACGGTTTTAGTGCTAGCAAAGTAATGTTACGTCACCTGAATTCAACTGAGTTGCGTGAAATTTGCCGTTACGTTACGACATTCGCTACTTCAACAGCCGTGTTTGCAAGATTCCCCGCAAGGTAATATTACGTCATTAGCAACAGTGCATATTACTCACATGAACAAGATGGATTGTATTTTACGCGGTGAAGAACATTTGATCAGGACACTTTGGGCCCCGGCTTTCTATTGGCAGAAAACTGACCAGTTATGAACGTCATATAATTATAATAAAGGGGTGTGCTGTGTTGTGTGAACAATTAGGACGTTTGTAAATGAGAAAACAGAGACAAACAGAACTGATGGTCGTGCATTTAAGAATATAGGCTACTCACTCCTGCCTTGTCTTACTTCTCAGTAAATCTGCGCCGCCCTCAGTGTTAAACGTGCCTCCAGTATGTTGATCTACGAAAAGACATGACACCACAGAAGAGGACGGAATGTTACTTTAAAGTTACTACGCATGCCGTAAATATTATTTCGAAGCCCTCCAATATAGTTAAAAACAGCTGTTTCAAACTGCCCTAACTTAAAACATGCTGGCCTTACACTATCCAAACAATGATAGGAGCCTGTTTTGAAATCTGCTACAGACTTTTCATCAATAAAATGATAGGGTCGCAGCTGAAAGTGCCGTAGGTACACGCAGCACTACGAGAACACTGCAGAGCCCTGCTCGTAGTGGCGATGGCGCTCTTGTAGCGCGTGCCAGTGTGACCCTTATAGCTCCCGCGCTTCCTTGCCAAAAGAAGACGCTTAACCCCCGTTCAGTCACCACTTAATTTCGGAGATCAAGTGTTGCAATAATTAAATTTTATGGTAGTCGCTGTACATGGGATAGGGCGTGCTTCTCGCAACCAATTAACAACGTACGGCTTGTTCGTCGAGGCCGGCATTTACCTTTCAAAAATAAGAGCTGCACTAACTTAAACAAATCATATTTCCCACAAGGAAGACACGCTCAAAACACCGGCCACTTTTGTGTACAGTTCCGACCATAAAAATCATAAACGTGCAACGTGTCCTCGAGCATGAACACGGGGATTGAATGGGTTATGTGAGCTGCCTGCTGATCCTACCAACGTTAAAGAAATTCCTTCAATCGTGGATATGTTTCACATGAACGGTATTCATGGTTAGTGCTGTACACAGCCAAGCGGCATTGCCCAACGCCTTGAGAGCCTTCCTGACGGGTAATATGATTCGTCAAAGTCATTACACCTCTCGTTTATTAATGACTGATGGCAACGTCTTTGAGCATGTAGCGTGTTGTTAACTGGTTGCAAAATTCTCACAGTAAAAAAAAATATAGGTCACGTCAAAATGTTGCACGATTGCAACACTTCAGCTCAATAATTAATGCATGACCGAACGGGATAAAGGTAATGGTTTAAAAAAAAAATTGTTTTACGGGGCATTTAATAAGGAATGCTTGTCCGTTAAAAATCTTGCCCATTTTTATGTTTAATATTTTTATAACATTTAACATAAAAAATTTACATTTTATGAAGGAAAAAAAACATGAAACATTTTTTTGACAATTTGTTTACGTGAGATTAGTCTATGATAAAACTGTGATGAATATTTTGTTTGTTTGAAACGGCTATATTTAAAATTGACGCACTGAAAATAAATATCTTTAACACTGATTCCCCATTGAAACTCCTTGGTTGCAGGTTTGGTAAGCAGCTCGAGACGTTGGAAATAAAGTTTGGATGCCTCGTGTAGTTACGTCAATACTTGCAATTCTGTTATTACAACCGATGAGCTATATGTGGTCTTTGTTTGTGCACTGCTACTGTAAAATGAACCAGTCGTGAAGTACAGAAATAGTGACGGTTAACGAATCAGTTATCCACAGAGAAGACTACTGGGCACTGAGCCTTGCAGAGTACAGTACTGGTCAAATGTAACCTTCCTGTGCACGTTACGGTACACAATTGTTTACACTGGGCCCTACTAAGTTAACATAATTCCGAGGTTTGTAAAGCGCCCACGTCGAGAACATTTAAGGTGGTTGCCTGGTTATAAAGCAGTGAGAATTTAGCATAGGGAAATACTTGTTAATGAAATTCTGTTTTTTGAAGTCAATTTTCAAGATATGAACTTGAAACAAAAATCCAAGTGTCGGAAATGATAAGCTCTGTATCGATGCAAATATGACACGTGGTTTTTCAGTAATTTTTATTTAATTTTTAAGTTTTTGATCTTTACCGATAACAGGCTATACATTAATGTTACAAATGTCTTCGATAGCAAAGAAGCGCGTATTTTTCTGCTCGAAATAGTCCCCGGTTGTATATATCTATCATTAACAGGAACGCCAAAAAAACTGAATTTCATTATGTACTGGCCTGTACCAAATTCTCAACCAGGGGCAAAAATCTATGAAGCGCTACGGTTGACGCCGACCGGCGTTTAGCATGTAAAGCGCTATCACCTCTTTTCTATTGTTCCACACTTCACCTAACATGCTCACGTTACTTTACAACCAGTGTTCCTTCAGTAGATGACTTACGTCTAACTTGCCCTGACCTTCCTTAAATATGTGCCCGAAAACACCTTCGTAAGGAACGTTTGTTGTCTTGGCGTTGGGAAAGTGATTCCGTAGTAAATAACAGAGCTAGACGTGTTTGTAATATCACAGCAATACAATGTATCGGGCGATGAAGGTAAGCTTCTCTTCACTAGAGCTGTGAGGGGCGGTCTCATACGTGTTTACCATGTACAGCGCTGTCAGACAGGTGACCTCGTTTCGAACAGGCCGTAGCTGGCTACTGCCGTCAAGTAAGCCGCGGACAGTGTTTCATTACGTAACGAAAAAAAAAAATGATATCTCGCGATATGTATTTGCAACCCGTTCCCGAGTTCAGCGTGTTGGGAGGCCGATATACGTGATCGCCCACTCCAGGCTGCTGGAGTTGTATCTCCACTTCAGTTGCCACAGAACACGTAACGATACAGAAGTAAAACAGCCTCTTGTACGGCGAACTACAGCAAGCAAAATGGCGTCACTGGCCTCCAACATGCCGAAACGCTTTTCGTCAATCATCGCCTGGTGACTTAAAGGTTCTGCTACAACGGGCTGATGCTAACCGCTGATACCCTGCTGATGCAGACTGAAGTGCAGATTGTCTCACTCTCTGTGTACTACAGTGGATGCTGATCCTCTGCTGGCGAGCCTAGTTCTATTAGCGTGCTATAGGTGGCAGGCCGGTCACTTTATTTATATTGGCTCGTTTCCTTTTCCCTCTCACATTTGATCTTCGGACGCCGTTTTTGCCGTATAAGTAAGCCACACGTAGAGACCGGAAAAATTCGCGAGTTCAATGAACTGCAGGCTAGACTCCACAGTCTTATGTACAAATAAGCCGACATCAACTTCACGTTGGTTGCCTGCCGTCACAGTGGAAGGCGATGATTGGACCAGCATTCTGCAGGAAGTGTCAAATACCGCGTGGGCCAACGGCTAAAGTTATATAAACGCAAGTATTTAGAGTTCTAGCTTGTCCCAAAATGAATCCGCGAGTTCTTCAGGTCTCTGGCTATACATTATTTTTATTTCATATAGTATTGCGGTATTAAACCACATAAACCAAATACGCGTTTTCCTGCCTTCGCTTGCATCGGCGAAGCTCGACCTTGCATTTCATTGGCTCGTTCATCGTGAAGTATTTGATGATAGACAACCGCGCACACCCCGCCTATCGGCTGCCGACCCCGAGTTAGAAGTTGGTTAACTTGGTGAGCACTGCACTGCACAACACTGCTCTGTACATCGGCACTGACGCCACAGGCCACGTGAGCCAATCACATTTCAGAAATGCGTCGCACTGCACTGCACGTCATCAGCCCGGTGTAGCATAATCTTTGACTTGCCCAGTGGCAGTCCGGGCGATGGAGAAACTCGCGCTGCTGGAAGCAATAGCCAATCATACGCCAGGCCCGTTCCCAAAGCCTCACCCAGCCAATCAGAGAACGGGTACTGCCACATCAAAGGAACCGCCATTTAGTCTCTGTGCTCTTATATATCTTGTATAGGATAACCCATATAAAATACGTAGACTATAATGGTGCAGCTATGTAAGGTATTGCTATAGAATATAGTAGTAGAATATAAAATGACCTCCAGACTTCTACGAGTCAGAGGAGTAGGTGGGAAGGATCACACGTGATCACACTCACCTTCCGGGCTACCTGCTAGTAGAAGTAGTTAATTAAATAACAGGCTGCTAGGACAACAAAGTAATACAAAATAAATAATTATAAATATAGACTGCTTGTAACCAGGCAAATATAAAGTAAAAAGTTACTTGGTCAAAAAGGAAAATCAAGAAGAAAGCATTTTTCAGAAAGGGGAAAGGTACAAGGGTGATAAGGAAGCATGACAGGCCTTTAGCTGGCAACGTAAAAAAAGGAAAAAAACACAGTGTCCTTGATATGGTTAATTTGAGGTAACTTCCTCCTTTCCTGGCAGAAGTTCTTCTTTCATGTTACCCACTAAATAACCTTTTCCCGTCCGTTGGAAGAAAACGCCAACGACAAACCAAGGCAACGTATTTGGGCACTTGGCAGACAAAAACAAAAATAATTTGTTTATACGCAACAGTGAAATATGTTTCCAACATTCCATTTCTTTGGGGAAAGACAGTTAAAAAAGGTTTACTTCACAAATAATAGTTTACTAATATTTTACGTAAGTATTCCGTTTCTTACTAGCCATTACCTGAGCACCTCTTTTCTTTGTATTTAATACATATATTGCTATGAAATAAAGACAAAGTTTGTGGAAGTTCCATTTAAACATAGAGAAGATTCTTGGGAGTACGAAACATTTGTGATGTATGATTTATTTGGGAAAGAAAGAAAAATGTCATACATGGAGTGACTTATTCACAAAGTGTGATGATACCTTGGCCATATTGTACAAATGACGACCTGTTCCTTGCCATACACCACATACGACGCAGACCAGTTTTCGTTATTCGCGCATATCCCCAACGTCGACTCTCGCATTGCCAATAGAAATGTCAAACTCGCATAAGCATCAGCGATGATAAACGCATTTTTTAAGGTTTGGTTTTCCAACAAAACTGCCATTCTATAATATACTGTAGATAAAGTATTTTGACCAACTTCCACGCATTANAGGTTTGGTTTTCCAACAAAACTGCCATTCTATAATATACTGTAGATAAAGTATTTTGACCAACTTCCACGCATTATAGTTGCACAGGAATTGTTAAAACGTTTCAAAGTGGTTAATTAATTAATAAGTAGCTGTCTAACTACAAATGCCAGCCAAACAAGTGTGTTTTCATAGCGTTATTGGCAAAAAAAAAAACCCTGCGTAATTTTGGAACACGTGAAAACTGTTTCTGCACAGCAGCTCACAGTCAGAGGTACACGGNAGGTTTGGTTTTCCAACAAAACTGCCATTCTATAATATACTGTAGATAAAGTATTTTGACCAACTTCCACGCATTGTAGTTGCACAGGAATTGTTAAAACGTTTCAAAGTGGTTAATTAATTAATAAGTAGCTGTCTAACTACAAATGCCAGCCAAACAAGTGTGTTTTCATAGCGTTATTGGCANAAACAAGTGTGTTTTCATAGCGTTATTGGCAAAAAAAAAACCCTGCGTAATTTTGGAACACGTGAAAACTGTTTCTGCACAGCAGCTCACAGTCAGAGGTACACGGTAACAAATATTTCCTCCAGGTACCCCCTGCCCCCTGCACAACGCTCCTGGCTTTGTCGAGCAACTAGTTCCGTTTGCAATTACCCCTTTGTTGACGATACGTTAAGCCATAAAAAAAGTTTTCAATCATCTATGCATTCATTGTTGAATGTAACGTCATAGCCAACAAGTGAAATTGGTGCGGCGAACCGGGAATGGGGCGCGTCTACGGACCGTAGAGGTATTACTGTCTACCCAGGTCGCATTCTTCACTTCCCTGCTGCATTTAACGACGTGTATTGTCGCTCTACCCTCTGCGAAAGCACGCGAGATCCGGTCAGTCGAGATACGCGTACGATATAGCAGCTGTTGTGAAAGCTGCGCTCAGAATACTGCTTGCATGTGGTTGAATAGAACCTACGGAAGAAGGGAGGGGGGAACAGGTTTTGGAATGAGCAAGATATACAATAGGGACCACACCCCCCATTTCCATAGGCGAGGAATGGAAAAAACCTTATGGCAAAATAGTAACAATCTAATAGATGCAAATTATGTATGGACCTCTATGAATGCTGTACCGAGGTGCAAGGTATTTTAACATATTTCGAACCTGCAGGCGTAATTGCATGTACAGATTTTATTTTGACAAAGACCATGAAAGCTTCGTGTTTCGTCGGATAAATTCTTAACGCATGCCTCTGCTTAGGGTTACCATATTCTGAATTCTCAAAAATGTGGACGCTCTCAATGACCACAGCCAGTTCGTTCTTCTGAGTGTTGGATGAAGAAATGATAGCATTACACGTGGACCAACAGGCATATATGTATATTTTTATACATTTTAATCGAATCAAGTGAAAGGCCCTACGAAAATAAAAAAAAAAAAATTCTGGACAAACAATTTTGTATGGAAGGAATTCAGCCTATGACATGGCATACAGAAAACACGCAACTCAAACATATAAAATAATTTTTTTAACATAGCAGTTTTAGTTAAAAGTCATGTCTTCCGGGACGAAAACATGTACATTTTTCTCGAAATTCGTCTGCAAATGTTATATCCTCTGCAACATAATGAGAGCCCACTATAAGCAATAACTAGAATAACCGTGCTATTGTCACATCCCGATACTCGATTAATAGTCCCAGAAAGAGAGTGACTGGGATCCAAATTAAATTGCATGTGCCACCATCAAAGGAATATAATATGCAAAAACCTGAAAATGCAGACGAAAAGGAGAAACGGCAAGTAAAAAAGGAAGGGGGGAATAGTAGTTTGTACAACCTAAATGCGGACGTGTGTTAGCCGTAACTCAGCTGCTCGCGATATATGGTAGGTATCGAGACCTAGAATAGCGAGTGTGTTACCAGGCTCTGATTGGCATTTGTCTTGCCAGTGACGCCATCTTGGCGGTGTGTTGTGGGTGGAATTCGCGGTTATTCAAAATTTTTAAGGGGGATGGGGCACATACGTACACACAGGCACAAAGAAAAACCAGTGATCTCATAAGCTTATCTTTTCTTCAGAAAGTAGGCTAAAAATTACGCGATTGCAACACTTGAAATCAGAAATTGACGTGTGATAGCAGAATAGCAACTGCTTCGACTCTGTGTCCTTACGGGCGCACAATAGTAAAGTACTGCATGTAAAACTAGTGTTTGCGCCTAAACGCGTGCGTATCTCGGTACATTTTCTATAGACTATTCGGGGTAAAGTGATCACTTTTGAAAGCCCTCTCATTTGGAATAATAGACAATAAATATATTTTATTTTAGCCCTAGACGTTAACTTTAAAGTGCGGTGGAATATACACACTGTGTATTACTTACATGGCAAATATTTATTTAAAAAGGCGGTTAAAGTTTGAATAATGGCTTAAATGAAAAAAAAAAGTAACTAGGGCCTCAAAAGTGCTCACTTTACCGTAATACCTTTATTTGCACAAGGTGGAGGAATATNGATATAGCAGCTGTTGTGAAAGCTGCGCTCAGAATACTGCTTGCATGTGGTTGAATAGAACCTACGGAAGAAGGGTGGGGGGAACAGGTTTAGGAATGAGCAAGATATACAATAGGAACCACACCCCCCATTTCCATAGGCGAGGAATGGAAAAAACCTTAAGGCAAAATAGTAACAATCTAATAGATGCAAATTATGCATGGACCTCTATGAATGCTGTACCGAGGTGCAAGGTATTTTAACATATTTCGAACCTGCAGGCGTAATTGCATGTACAGATTTTATTTTGACAAAGACCATGAAAGCTTCGGGTTTCGTCGGATAAATTCTTAACGCATGCCTCTGCTTAGGGCTACCATATTCTGAATTCTCAAAAATGTGGACGCTCTCAATGACCACAGCCAGTTCGTTCTTCTGAGTGTTGGATGAAGAAATGATAGCATTACACGTGGACCAACAGGCATATATGTATATTTTTATACATTTTAATCGAATAAAGTGAAAGGCCCTACGATAATTAAAAAAAAAAAAATTCTGGACAAACAATTTTGTATGGAAGGAATTCAGCCTATGACATGGCATACAGAAAACACGCAACTCAAACATATAAAATAATTTTTTTAACATTGCAATTTTAGTTAAAAGTCATGTCTTCCGGGACGAAAACATGTACATTTTTCTCGAAATTCGTCTGCAAATGTTTATATCCTCTGCAACATAATGAGAGCCCACTATAAGCAATAACTAGAATAACCGTGCTTTTGTCACATCCCGATACTCGATTAATAGTCCCAGAAAGAGAGTGACTGGGATCCAAATTAAATTGCATGTGCCACCATCAAAGGAATATAATATGCAAAAACCTGAAAATGCAGACGAAAAGGAGAAACGGCAAGTAAAAAAGGAAGGGGGGAATAGTAGTTTGTACAACCTAAATGCGGACGTGTGTTAGCCGTAACTCAGCTGCTCGCGATATATGGTAGGTATCGAGACCTAGAATAGCGAGTGTGTTACCAGGCTCTGATTGGCATTTGTCTTGCCAGTGACGCCATCTTGGCGGTGTGTTGTGGGTGGAATTCGCGGTTATTCAAAATTTTTAAGGGGGACGGGGCACATACGTACACACAGGCACAAAGATAAACCAGTGATCTCATAAGCTTATATTTTCTTCAGAAAGTAGGCTAAAAATTACGCGATTGCAACACTTGAAATCAGAAATTGACGTGTGATAGCAGAATAGTAACTGCTTCGCCTCTGTGTCCTTACGGGCGCACAATAGTAAAGTACTGCATGTAAAACTAGTGTTTGCGCCTAAACGCGTGCGTACCTCGGTACATTTTCTATAGACTATTCGGGGTAAAGTGATCACTTTTGAAAGCCCTCTCATTTGGAATAATATACAATAAATATATTTTATTTTAGCCCTAGACGTTAACTTTAAAGTGCGGTGGAATAAACACACTGTGTATTACTTACATGGCAAATATTTATTTAAAAAGGCGGTTCAAGTTTGAATAATGGCTTAAATGAAAAAAAAAAAGTAACTAGGGCCTCAAAAGTGCTCACTTTACCGTAATACCTTTATTTGCACAAGGTGGAGGAATATCCTGGAAGTAGAACTTCAGCAGGGGTTTCAGAAAAGTTGGAAGCAATCGTGAGTGGACTACAGCGACCACGTCATTTCGCCTCTATTTACTTGTCTACTCTGTGCTCTCGTGTCTGGCGGGGCCGACCAGGGCTTCCGGCGGCGTTCATCACAGCAAAACCACCGGCGCCAATTAACGACGCTGAAGGATTAGGTACTTAATTTGGCGAGAAATGGCCGGTGGTGATTCCGCTACCCTCTGCCCTCCCCATTTTACCATCACACACACACCGCTCGTACTTTCATCCAGGGGAGGGGNCTCCCCCACCGACCAATCCCATTTCGCAGTCCACCACCACCGCCGACGTCCAAAACGCCGTCATCCGTGCAGTGTCGAGCGTATGTCGCTGGTCGGCTGCCGCGAGCTTATTATCCCGCCAGAGGACTCTAGAAAAAAAACGCCTGGGGTGGCCCGGGGGTTGAGGGGTCAGACCACTGAAATGACGTTCTGCGGTCGAGCGGCCCGCTAGCTTCACGTGCTCATTCGATTTCCGAAAACCCTTTTCACCTGCGCGCTGGTTCCCGGAAAATTCAAAAGGATGCAGGGGAAAAAAAATTCTGATCTAATACCCTGCGTCCTGCAGCTGTTAAATTCCTTTTTTAACCTCGAACGCTGTGCCACAANATCACTTCGTGATAAAGTGGGATTAAATTTGAACACCCGTCTTCGTTTCGTAATTTATAACGCATATACAAAAAAATATCAGTTAGTTAAACGGATTTTCTTACGTTGCTTCGGTTTATGTAGGAACGACATTGTCCAGAGATCGGTAGGAAGAGACTACAAAACTGTTATAAGAAACTAAAAAACAGAACTTACAGTGAAGGGAAGGTGAATGGGGAATCACTCGTACACCTGGCGGAAGGGGACATTTGAGGGTGACTTCGTGCCCTCTGAATCGGGACAGCCCTTATTTGACGTCACGACCTCGATGCATTTTATTAAGGGCACGTGGACAGTTAAGAGNGTGACTTCGTGCCCTCTGAATCGGGACAGCCCTTATTTGACGTCACGACCTCGATGCATTTTATTAAGGGCACGTGTACAGTTAAGGGCCTTCATCAGCTGAATTGGAACACAGCTGAAATTGTACAACTAATTTTGGGAAAAGATTGTTTATAGAATGTAATTTTGTGCCAAATGCACAGTGGTGTCGTGCGCATGTTTCTCAGATGTGTTCGCCTTCTAAACATTTTGTACTGGAGAAACGAAGGAAGCAAAAAATAATTGTATTCTGTGTGTGACCCGTTGCTGCCCGTCGTTGCCGAAGAGTGATATGCAATGAGACCCTAAAATAAAGCGACAACCAACAATGCTTCGGAAAAAAATTTCTAAAAATACCCAACCGGATCTTGCAAAAATTACAGATATATACCCCCACTCCAAATATATATTTAAAATACGCATACATGTAATTTTGACATAAAATTATAAGATTTGTTTTTAAATTCGTTGAATAAAATGTAATTTGTTACATGTGTATGTATGTATTTGCCATCATCCTTGAATTAATCCTAACCATTAAGAGGATGATACAAGGACGACAACTGCTTGTTTTGGGTGAGTAGGTCATTAGTCGGTTAGNCTAACCATGAAGAGGGTGATACAAGGACGACAACTGCTTGTTTTGGGTGAGTAGGTCATTAGTCGGTTAGTCCGGCGATTTTCTGGTCCGGCCGAGGGTCCGGTCCCGAGGTGGCCGAACGAGAGGGAGTCTACTACATGATTTGTAACAGCCAGAAAATGGAAGAGAAGCACGAGGGAAGAACACGCATTAACTACTCCGCCATTTTGCGAAACGTCTTCAGTGACAAAGGTATTGCAGATTTATTTCTGCTGGTGATAAAACTGTTTTAAATATTACTACGTGTATGAAATGAACGTCTAAAAGTACCATACCTGTGATTGTCTTAAAACTCACAAAAAGGATATAGCTGAAAAAAGTTTACTATTGTCTGCTAATTTTCCAGTTATGGTTTTCCGACAGATGTGACGTCGGTAAACGTTGGGAATACCACACGCGCACCAACCTTGAACGCCAAAATACGTAACTCCTCTTCCCTGAAATATAAATGATTGCTGCGGCATACACACGTGATTGCTTACTTGCACGACACTGACTTGAGAGAATCATTTTACATGTGAATAAAAAAAAATGTTAGAAGCATTTGCCTGTGACATAATGCTGTTCGACGAGCCGTGAATAACGTAGCGTAGTGCATACATGAATATTTATGTACGTCCGTTTTCACATCAGTATACGAAAATGCTCAGATGCATTACGTTAACGATCGATTTAAAAACAAATCCGCCTACAGGTTTTTTTTTGTTCGAGTCGCATACAAAGGGAACGAAAGGCACACTACCGGTTTCATGCCAATAAATTGAAGGCTATTCATGGTAAAGTGAGCATTTTGGAAATGAACCTTTAAAAACAAAATTGTTGTTATGAACTAAATATATACAGGAAGTATAATAAATGATGGACCAAACAGCGCAGGGTGACAGAGGATGCCAGTACGCATAAATTAAACCCCTATTTGTGTAATGCAAAATGTCATAGTTTAGAAGCCTTGTAATGTTAAGTGGTTTCATAGTAAATTATTTCCAATTATCGTATATTGGGAAATAAACGACCAATTGGAATAAATTACACCCAATTGGAGTAAATTACGCCCAGTTAGCATACAATGAAGTACATTATGGCTAAATGGAGTTCATTAGGCCCTATGAGACTAAATTAACTTAAATTACGCCAGTTAGCATACAGTGGAGTAAATTACACTCAATCCAAGTAAAGCATGCCTAATGACGGTAAATTGGGGTATATTACACTCAAACGGAGTAAATTACAACAAACATACAAATTTACACTAACTAGGCATAATGTACTCCATTTGGAAACCACTGACTTCAATTGGGCATCATTTATCCAAATGTATGATAATTGTGCGTAATTTACTCTGCTTGGGCATAATTTACCTCACGCNTCAATTGGGCATCATTTATCCAAATGTATGATAATTGTGCGTAATTTACTCTGCTTGGGCATAATTTACCTCACGCTACGCAAAGTGGGAGTAATTTACTAAATTTTGGCGTAATTTACTCCAATTGGTCGTTATTTTCCCAATACAGGTACGCCAATTGGATCTATTTTACTCCGAAATNTTTGGCGTAATTTACTCCAATTGGTCGTTATTTTCCCAATACAGGTACGCCAATTGGATCTATTTTACTCCGAAATCACTTAATATTACATGGTTTCTACACTATTGCATTTTGCATTACACATATAGGGGTTTAATTTATGCGTACTGGGGTCCTCGTATCATCCTGCGCTGTTTGGTCAATCATCTATTACACATCCTGTGTATATATATCCTGTATACACATATATGTATATCATATATGCTACAGTACACACTGCCATGATGGATCCTGGTTCCCATTGAAGATAGCAGCGAATCAACAAACATAGTTCTAAAACTTGATGTTGCATCATTGAGTAAAGATATACCTAGAGTGGACTACCCCAGGTAAAAGTTTCTGACCACTCCAGAAGGTAAGAATCTGTAGTTCTTGGTATGAACACCACGCGGCGCTAGTCCAATTTCGTGGCGGCTGCGTGCAAAAGTCGGCAGCGTTGCGACTGTGGCATCTACCCTCTCTCTCACTCCATCTCTGTCGCTCCCAGACCAAACACCATAGCAGTGGAACGTGTTCTGAATGCCTGCTATACCCACGAAGCTGAGACAGACAAGATGGCGGACACCCGAGTAACTGCTTCAAGCCGTATATGTCCCGTTTACGAAAAAAATTACGGGTTCTGTAAAACGTATGTATGTACAAAATGAAACTTAATATAGACGTAAGTAACTGGAAACGTTGCACATCACTAACACGGTCATAATGNTATGTATGTACAAAATGAAACTTAATATAGACGTAAGTAACTGGAAACGTTGCACATCACTAACACGGTCATAATAAAATAATAAACAGAACCTTATAAAATACGCGATAACTGTATATGTATGTGTGTGTGTGTGTGTGGGCGCGTGTGCGCGCGCGTATGTGTTATCACACGGACTGAAAGAACAAAAATAATATTATAAATGTAAAAAAAAAAATGTATTACGACGCGATGCACTCTTCACATCGGTCTCGATGTGAAGAGTGCATCGCTACTGGTGTATCCTTATAAACGTACGGTTTCTGGTATTTTGCGAGCGCTACAAGATATGCACGAGCGGCGAATGGAGGAATTCCATTTCGCTTTCCGCTTAATGAAACTTATCCATTAGGCAGCTAACTCCTACTCTGCGGGACATAGCGTTCATTGAAATGCAAAGTGCTTAAAATGTTGGCGTATTTATTGCGTGCTGGTTGATTTGCATCCCATCCACACTTTTGCGGGGTCTGCTTACAAAGCTGCCAGTGGCTTGAAAGCTAATCCGTAAAAATCATTAACGAACTCCAGTAGAACATCGTTACAGAGTCATCATCACAAAATAATTAGGGCATTGGTGAAAAATGACCAGGTTTATAGTTTTTCTTACCTTCTCCTAGCATTTGTGTTCGCAAATAATTTGAAACTTTGTGCCGTCTTTCTGCACTACCAGAAAAATCATGTGTGTAGTAAAATTTATGGATGTGCGAAATATCTGAGAATTTCCTCGTCGAAATCCGGTGAATAAAAAAAATCTCTGTGGTAATTTTTATTTATAAGAGTACCGTCANAAAGCTAATCCGTAAAAATCATTAACGAACTCCAGTAGAACATCGTTACAGAGTCATCATCACAAAATAATTAGGGCATTGGTGAAAAATGACCAGGTTTATAGTTTTTCTTACCTTCTCCTAGCATTTGTGTTCGCAAATAATTTGAAACTTTGTGCCGTCTTTCTGCACTACCAGAAAAATCATGTGTGTAGTAAAATTTATGGATGTGCGAAATGTCTGAGAATTTCCTCGTCGAAATCCGGTGAATAAAAAAAATCTCTGTGGTAATTTTTATTTATAAGAGTACCGTCATTTTTCCCCATAACCCTTAAATGTTTTTATAATCGAATTAAGTTCGTCGCAAGCAGAAAGTGAAATCGGGAGAAAGAAATTATAAAAATAAATTCATGTATAAAATTATTTATCTGAGGTGCTTTCGGAGGCGTGTTATGCTACCTCAAAAACCTTGACTTCAAAACGCAACGAATGGCCAATGATGACTTGATGTCTCGTTATATAGTTATTCCGAGAGAATGCAAGGAGCCGACTAGGACGTGAATAAAGATAAAGCAAAAGCACTGCGCGATAACCACCTTCCCAGCTTCGTTTCCACTTATTCTAATTAAGGTTCCCGCCTACCTGGAGATGTTTTCCGCTGTAGAAGCAGAGAAGCATGGGGAGCGATAAGGGCGACACTGCCACGTTCATCAAGTACGTCATCGCCACTACGCGCAGGGCTCCTACTAGACTTGGAAGTGGTGACGCTATCATTTTAATACTGGAAAGTCGGTAGCAAGGTTCGCCGTGTGGCTCTCGAGTATTTTTGAATGTATATGGCAAAAATGTCATTTGAGGACAAGCTAAACTTCAAACACGTGTACATATGACTTACTTTCCAATTGGATCGCAGTTTGCAAGCCACACCCTAGATGGATTTGAGCCAATAACTAACCTGGAAGAAAAAAGACGGCCGAATTCTGTGTTACCTTATCTGGTGTTAAACTGGAGCAACAGCCAATATACAATTAACTAAACACCGAGTACATATAGGATTGTGGAGTCTAGCTTGTTTCTGAGTGTATCCGCGAAATTTACGTGTTTCTAGTTATGAATAGCGGCAACGTAATTTCGCAACGAAGATTTCCGCACGTGTTAGATTTCAATACGCGACGGGCTTATCAGTAGTTTTGTTATGCTTATTGATGGCGTTTCTTTGTGAGAAGATACATTTTCTTTACTTGACCGGCCTATCATAATTGAATAACTCCGATAGTGTAGATATTTGGTTCGCTGGCAGACGCCTAAGACGCGCCATACGGGAACCGTCCAATCACGGAAGTGGATCCCAGCTAAATACAACTGGTTTTGAAATTATTTTTCGTGATATTCGGGCGTCACTAGTTATGAGATACTGCGCTTTGAACAAAGCGTTGGAGAGATCCGAAGTAGTGTTTTCAATGTGCGCGATGTCTCGAAAGCGCACAAATTGTATACTTTATGTAGATAAGCACATTGGACTTAGGCTTAACCTTAACAAAAAGAAACTTTTTATTTTAGAAAGTTTGCAGCGATCACGCCTCACCCAGGACTCCCTTCAGAACTGTAGCTGCTCTGGACACGGCAGTTGTGGAGTAGGAGAGGGGTAGTAGGAGAGGGGTAGTAGGAGAGGGGTAGTAGGAGAGGGGTAGTAGGAGAGGGGTAGTAGGNACAACTGGTTTTGAAATTATTTTTCGTGATATTCGGGCGTCACTAGTTATGAGATACTGCGCTTTGAACAAAGCGCTGGAGTGATCCGAAGTAGTGTTTTCAATGTGCGCGATGTCTCGAAAGCGCACAAATTGTATACTTTATGTAGATAAGCACATTGGACTTAGGCTTAGTCTTAACAAAAAGAAACTTTTTATTTTAGAAAGTTTGCAGCGATCACGCCTCACCCAGGACTCCCTTCAGAACTGTAGCTGCTCTGGACACGGCAGTTGTGGAGTAGGAGAGGGGTAGTAGGAGAGGGGTAGTAGGAGAGGGGTAGTAGGAGAGGGGTAGTAGGAGAGGGGTAGTAGGAGAGGGGTAGTAGGAGAGGGGTAGTAGGAGAGGGGTAGTAGGAGAGGGGTAGTAGGAGAGGGGTAGTAGGAGAGGGGTAGTAGGAGAGGGGTAGTAGGAGAGGGGTAGTAGGAGAGGGGTAGTAGGAGAGGGGTAGTAGGAGAGGGGTAGTAGGAGAGGGGTAGTAGGAGAGGGGTAGTAGGAGAGGGGTAGTAGGAGAGGGGTAGTAGGAGAGGGGTAGTAGGAGAGGGGTAGTAGGAGAGGGGTAGTAGGAGAGGGGTAGTAGGAGAGGGGTAGTAGGAGAGGGGTAGTAGGAGAGGGGTAGTAGGAGAGGGGTAGTAGGAGAGGGGTAGTAGGAGAGGGGTAGTAGGAGAGGGGTAGTAGGAGAGGGGTAGTAGGAGAGGGGTAGTAGGAGAGGGGTAGTAGGAGAGGGGTAGTAGGAGAGGGGTAGTAGGAGAGGGGTAGTAGGAGAGGGGTAGTAGGAGAGGGGTAGTAGGAGAGGGGTAGTAGGAGAGGGGTAGTAGGAGAGGGGTAGTAGGAGAGGGGTAGTAGGAGAGGGGTAGTAGGAGAGGGGTAGTAGGAGAGGGGTAGTAGGAGAGGGGTAGTAGGAGAGGGGTAGTAGGAGAGG
This sequence comes from Clitarchus hookeri, assembly GCA_002778355.1. Classification (NCBI taxonomy): domain Eukaryota; kingdom Metazoa; phylum Arthropoda; class Insecta; order Phasmatodea; family Phasmatidae; genus Clitarchus; species Clitarchus hookeri. The sequence continues at coordinate 131,525 of NQII01005947.1, forward strand.
GGTAGTAGGAGAGGGGTAGTAGGAGAGGGGTAGTAGGAGAGGGGTAGTAGGAGAGGGGTAGTAGGAGAGGGGTAGTAGGAGAGGGGTAGTAGGAGAGGGGTAGTAGGAGAGGGGTAGTAGGAGAGGGGTAGTAGGAGAGGGGTAGTAGGAGAGGGGTAGTAGGAGAGGGGTAGTAGGAGAGGGGTAGTAGGAGAGGGGTAGTAGGAGAGGGGTAGTAGGAGAGGGGTAGTAGGAGAGGGGTAGTAGGAGAGGGGTAGTAGGAGAGGGGTAGTAGGAGAGGGGTAGTAGGAGAGGGGTAGTAGGAGAGGGGTAGTAGGAGAGGGGTAGTAGGAGAGGGGTAGTAGGAGAGGGGTAGTAGGAGAGGGGTAGTAGGAGAGGGGTAGTAGGAGTGTGGTAGTAGGAGAGGGGTAGTAGGAGTGTGGTAGTAGGAGAGGGGTAGTAGGAGTGTGGTAGTAGGAGAGGGGTTACTCCCGAGATGAGGGAGGGAGCTGTGTAGTCTATTCTCAGTATCTTAATACTAGTTCAACCAAACTTTCGAAAAAAAATCACCCTATGCATGGCGTATTCGGTTGCTTTCTAAATATGTAATTCATCACAAGCGTTACAAACTTCTGTTAACATAGAAGTATTAAATTTTTGGTTAAATTAAACTTTTACTTTTATTTTTTTTCTATAAGTTATAATATTTAATTTATAATTAGTAAATATAAAAACAGGGAGAAAACAGGTTCGTTGGTAATGCCTAGTAAGAAATAGTTCTCATGTAAAATATTAATAAACCTGAGTGCGTACGAATGTGGTGTGCAGTCCGTTTGGTGTAGTTTTCTTAACTAAATTTTCATGATGCGGAGGAATATCCTGGAAGTATAACTGTAGCAGGGCTTCAGGAGAGTTGTAAGTATAGTCTATTCACGGTTACTTCACACTTTTCTGAAGCCCTGGTAAAGTTCTACTTCCGGGATATTCCTCCGCCTGGTGCAGACTAAGCTTAACTAAGTCAAACAAATTACACAAAAGGACAACGAATTCGTGCGCACTCAGTTATAATAATATTTTGCATAAGAACTATTTCTCACTAGGTTCTACCAATCCACATGTTTTCTCACTGTATTTATTCATATTTATTGTAAATGAAGTATTTTAATTTATAAATAAAATTCAATTTAACTTCAGTTTAACGTAAAACGAGATACATTTTTGTTAACAGAGCTATAAAAAGGTCGTGATAAATTACATGTTTAGGAAATAACGAAACACATCATACATGGGGTGATTTTTCAAAGGTTTGATTCAAAAGGTGTGAAGAAACCGAGAATAGACCATAGCCGTTAGAGGAGCAGAGCGCGTGTTACTGTGCCACGCACGACCTGGCCGTGTTTGGCGGCAGATAGACCCACCCCGCGCTCTACGCGGGGATCAAGACTATGTCTGTCTGGCGAGTGGCGCTAGGAGACCCGTGGACCTTGAAGTCGCTGCCCTGCCCTGCCTTTCCCGGACTCCGCTAACCAGTCGTTTTTCCACGACAACTCAATATATTAGTTTTATGTGCCTCGGCGTTTCCTCTTACGACTGTAAACACGTTTTGAGTTATATTTCTCCTAGGTCACGAGTTTCAACAGTATCACAGTGCGTTGAAAATAACGATACTTCCATACATCGTGCCGGAAAAAAAGATTTCTGTGTGTGTAAGAAGTAACTGAGCGGCACTGACAACGCATGCCTGAACAATAACATTAGACCGAACTATTGGCTATTCGCGTTAGAGTAAGCACTTTTTAAGCCGTTATTAAATCCATTTTCTGTCTTCCCGACGCTTTTTACTATAAACACTGCCATGCGACTAATAAACACAGTGTCTGAGGCTGTTTGGAGGCCCGGAATAATGCTCACTTTCCCCTGAATAGCCTATGTATAGAGTTACTCCTACAGTCTTAAGGGAGTCCTGAGGGTAGTATAAAGGGTTAACTGAACAACAGGTACAAACGTAATGACGTATGAAACGTAATATGACCTATGACCTAAAGTAACTATCAAGGGAGAGAGGCAGTCTTGAATAAACTGTATTAAAATAAGTTATTTGTACAACTTTAGAAACGGCTGTGCTTTTTCTCAATAGCCTTTTCGCCTAATTGTGTTACAACAAGGGAACATTGTGTTTTCTTTTAGCCCAATCAGACCCAGTATACACAATTATGTACATTACGCACGTGTGGGTAATTTTTGGCCTGCAAATTCACACTGCGATACTCAACGACCAATGATCTTACCTGTGGATAAATTATTCGCAAACCTTCTTACCGGTGTAGGTCATAATTGGTTCATACAACTGCATCCGAACATATAGCCTACATCTCACTGGCTGTGAACAACGAAACAAGTGTTGTGTCGACTTAAGTACAGCACGCATCATAAAATTGCTTGCTTGCAACACCTGAAACCGTAAATTCAAGTGTGTCTGAAAGTGTTAATGTTCACATGATTATTACGACATAACAATAGATGAAACACCCACGTGTAACACACCTTTCTTTGTCTATACTATGGAACCTCCTAACTTCCTAATGACGGGCGATGTTATTGCCCATCAATTGTTCATAGATGGCAGATATTAAATAAGCATTCACGAATTTGCTTGTTTCATCTCACGTAGTTTCTGATATTTTTTGCAAGTAACTAACTTTATTCCCCAGTTTTCTTAATTTCTCTCTCTTAAGGGGGCCGCCTGGTTGAAGGAATTTTGCTCGTCTGAGTCCTAAAGCGTGGGAGCGCTAGGGGCGACCGAGACATGTGCATCAACTCTCTCACCGCCTCTATGCGCAAAGCACTGAACTGGCGTGCAGTCTTGCCGTCGATAACGCGCATCTGTGATCCTTTCAGCGGAGACCCTACCACTTTATGACATAATAATAAAAATAAAGGTTTGATGCATCTCTCTATTAGTTTGTTAATGATTTGTACCGGAATGTTCATACCTAAAAATGACCGTGAAAACACGCACTTGCCATTTTCACTGTCACAAAACTATGCTTTAGAGAGAAATGGAGAAACTGAAGAACTTATACAGACGTTTAACGTTTCTTAAATACTATTCGTAAGCAAACCTCACCCAAACTCGTAGGACGGTTATTTAATAAAACGTTCTCTGCTGGAACTCTGCACGCCGTTAGACGGCCACCTTACTGTCCAGGTTAGTTCTCAGAAAATCTTCTCTTCGCTTCTAAACTCTGCTGAAATATCGATTTTGTAAATGTGCCGGTCGTGTGCATGAACCAAAAAAAACAGCCATTTCTGAGAAACTAGAAACGGAACAAAAACAGCCTGACGTGGGTTTGACCTAACTTCAGGTAAAAAAATATTTGANATTTCTGAGAAACTAGAAACGGAACAAAAACAGCCTGACGTGGGTTTGACCTAACTTCAGGTAAAAAAATATTTGAGAGTTTATAAGAAATGACAAGGCAAGTTTTCCCACTTGGGGTCGGTGGCGATGAATTATGACTCTAGGAGACCATCCGTCTTCGTCTCCGTTTTGTCCTGAAATGTTTACAATGGGAACTTGTCGAAGACACTATAAAGAAAAACTGAGGACAATTAGTTGGCAATAAAACTCGGGCGGGCGGACCGTGCGATGAAAAACGGTTTCTAGTCACGGTGTAAAACTTCATTCAGGATGCCGCCACTACAATGAAGACGTCTTCTAGTTAGTGAGGGTAACAGTTCGCTTCCAAGAAAACTATAACTAATAGTTCTCACCCTTCTCGGCGCTCAAGACCTCGTCGTTAAGAGCCGCCCAAATATATTCCACTCAAAACAGGTGTAGAATAAATACTAATTACAGCAGAGTGATTAATAACGCCTTCATGTGCCAGCACTGTCTTCCAACAACTAATGTCCCGGGGATCCAAATCATGAAGACTGGTAAACATGGATACTATCGACGGAAAGCGCATTGAAACACCGTAAGTGTAGATACGGATGTCGCCACACGGTGTCGTGTATTAGTAAGCTTTTATATACGTATGGTCTACAAGGCGTAACTCGTGCATGTACTTGGGGCGTGCTGGAGCCCGGATATGAGAGGCCGTGGCCAGCCAGCACGAAGGGAACACGCTCGCACGCGCGTGTCACGTTCTCACCCCGACCCTCCTGCAGGCGGGGAACCAGCAGGCAGCGGCGCGCTATCTCCAGCAGGCAGTTGGCCCGCACTCGCCGGCGAGCGCGCATTAGCATATCTGGCTATAGCCGGCGCAAGAACACAGCGCCGTGACTAATGAAGACCGCTGGTGGAGAGAGCCCTGTCTGGCACCCCGCGAGGGGGTTGGGACAGGGGGGTGGGGGGAGAGCATGCAAATGAGCCTCAAGAGGCACCCGTATCGCGATGGCGTGGCAGGTGGGAGGTCCTTGCAGGCCTACCGCGTCGGACACGAGAACTCCCCCCTCTGAGCAATACAGAAACACAGGATAGCTAAAGGCNGTCCTTGCAGGCCTACCGCGTCGGACACGAGAACTCCCCCCTCTGAGCAATACAGAAACACAGGATAGCTAAAGGCTGTTCGCGATAAAGTCAGCACTTCTGAGATGAACCTTGGAAAAATGCCGCTGCCCCAACCTGTATATGTTTTAACGTGAACACTGTAAGGCATGCGCCCAATGAAGGTGGAAACACCGGAGGGAAAGTCTTAACGTTGAACTAAAAGTGTTACGTAAACGTTTGTGAATACTGAAATTATTTCTTTTCATTTCTGTTTTCTTTTTAATGCTTATAAAGAGTATGCATTTGCAAATCTGTAAAATATAGCATTAGAGTTTCACTTGACCGACGCAAGAATACAGTGATCAGACCACGACAGTGTTAATCGTGCATACGGTGGAAGAATACTCAATGTGCACACAAATAGATCTTAGGCAGGGCTTTCGAAAGTGCCCATTTTACCGTGGACAGCCTAGAAATTGAAATAGTGCAGTAGAGTGATGTGGGTGGCTCTTAACATAGAGGTCTTGAGAGCCGATGATTGTGAAGCGATGTGATCATGGGAGATCCCTGAGAAAACCCGTCCGGCACGATTCCCACACGCTAGGTGGGAAGCGAGTAGTCTGACCACTGCACCACCGCGGCCCCCTGCGTTCAACGTATTCGGTTCATTGTTTTTCACCTACCGAGCACTTCTTCATTGTCCAGCAACGGAAGATGAATTTCTGTTTGAGATGGAAAACGTGTACGTAATTAACGTCTACGTGTCACAATAAAATAAATTCCTTTTACTAAACTATTTCATTGTCGTCGCGTACGTGTGACGTAGGAACATGCTTGACGTGTGGACGTGTAGGGAACTAAGAAATTTTATTTCGTATCGTGTACTTAAAGGCCTACAGCCAAAACAACTGAAATAGAAAAGAAGAATAAGTAGTAATTATTAAAGTTAATAGAATATTCATTTTAAGTGACATCTATTTATTTTAAGTAATAATTAATTGTATTTTAGTTTTATATTTTTTTCGTCACTGTTTTGTGTTATATGATTTATAATTCATATGCAGTAAGAAATAACAAAATAAGGAACCAAATAAAATAAAATGTTATTTTCTTATAAATACGGCTGCCTATTTTTCGCGGAAAGATTTACGCGAAGACTAGACACCAATGCCCTATGGCATACGTGCAGGTTTCCTTACCCTATTGACCAGGAGTCTTTATCGGAAGACAGTTCCGGGGCACTTATGATTCGCAGGCAGACACATGCAATGCGTGACTGTTACAATCATCCAATCACGAAGTGGATCTGATTTCTAGTGTTTTGGAGTACGAGTAGTCCTGAAACCTTTTCGCGAAAAACAGGTATAAATCACTATTTCACTAAAATCGAGTTAATTTCTAGTGTTGTGTTACTATTTGAACATAATAAGAGCATATTCACTGTGAAACACGCATGTTTGTAAACGTTCCATGCAGACATNTTGTGTTACTATTTGAACATAATAAGAGCATATTCACTGTGAAACACGCATGTTTGTAAACGTTCCATGCAGACATCTCGTACGTCCACAATTGTTCGTGAACCGACCTTAGCGGTGCGGGGCGGCCGTTAAGGTCTCGCGGTCGGAAACGCCCGCTGTTCAATTCCAGACGTGCCAGGATTGCACACGGCCTTGTTCGACTGAGAACATCGATGCGACACCAGCCCTCCTTTCCCCCGCTCGCGACATCCTTACAATACGTGCAGGGGATC
>NQII01005948.1:0-16132 GCA_002778355.1 Clitarchus hookeri
CGTGAAATGGGACCCCTGATACGTCCAGATATGACTCTGACAGGTGACAGATACGTAAGCATCCTGTCCGATCACTTGCACCCATTCATGTCCATTGTACATTCCGACGGACGTGGACAATTCCAGTAGGACAATGCGACACCCCACACCTCGAGAGTTGCTACCGAGTGGCTCCAGGAACACTCTTCTGACTTTAGACACTTCCATTGGCCNCACTCTTCTGACTTTAGACACTTCCATTGGCCACCTAAATCACCAGACATGAACATTATTGAGAATATCTGCGATGCCTTGCAACGTGCTGTTCAGAAGAGATCTCCACCGCCTCAAATTCCTATAGATTTGCGGAGTGCTTTGCTGGATTCATGATGTGAATTGCCTCCTGTATACCTTCAGACACTAGTCGAGTCCATGTCACGTCATCTTGTGGAACTTCTGCGTCTCGCGGGGGCCCTACACGATATTAGGCAGTTGTACCAGTTTTTTTGGCTCTTCAGTGTATATAGACACGATAGTGTGCTATATAAAATTAAGATGTGTCAGTTTGTTAAATACTGAGCAGTTTCCATCGTTATTGCCAACCAACATGGTGACGCAAGGGCACGTTTGTTGTTCCATTTCATTGTGCTGTCAATGTATTCAGGGCGTTTTCTAATTCGTTTTGAGTTCCTTTTTTTTTATTTTAATCTTCATTATTCTGCGCTATGAGAAAACGGAGAAGTGGAGAAGCGTGGCTGGAAATATTTTAACTTGGGTGACCACATGATGACGTCATAAGCAGACAAAAGTGATTATGAAGCTACCGAGAAACTTACTCCAAGAACGACGAAGAAATGTTTTTTACCGTTTTGTTCCTTTCATAGAATTTTCCAGTGCCATTTAAAAAACATTGCCATTCTCAACATCGATTGTTTCCCACTCTTCACTCCTTTGTCCCCCGTGTTTCCCCCACAACAAGTATATGTATTGTTATCCGCTTGCACTTGCTTACATGCAAGCTCAAAAATAAATATATCTATAAGTTTTCAACACTTCCAACAAAAGTTCAAATGGCTGACCCATTTCGTAGACGATGGGATAGGCTTTACTTCAAAACCCGTGAAGCAGCTGGCGCGAAATAGTACTCGAAAATTAATTAACTCCGCACTTACTCGAGTCATACAGCATTATTACTATAAGTTAACGAAAATGATTTGAGAAATTGTAGTTCGTCTCACACTTAGATTTCAGTAAAGTGTGCATGACTCGTGCTGTTCCCAGATGGCTAGCGATTATCAACAGATACGAAGGTACGCTGTTTTGGCAGAATAAGTTCCTACGTACAAAGATACGTAACAAAATTTTTTTAAGTGTATAGTAGTGTATAGATATATATAATTGTTTGATTAGCTACCCACTGCAATAAAATGTGAAACGCACTTTAGATATGAAAATCACAGTTTTCGTCTACTATTAAGCAAAAATCCTTATATAAAAAAGAGAAAATAACTCTTACGAAAATTACTACAGAAGATAGCGTATCACCTGTTCAGCTTGTGAACTGTATTTTAATTTGTACCTAAGAAAGTAGACAAATTTTTGAAATATTTTAAGGGCTGACAGAAAGGAAATATTACCTGTAACTCTGCACAACTTCACACGAAATTGCTTGCATTCCTTTGCCAATTGGCGGATACAAACTTTTTTTCAGAAATCTAATGTATAGTAACTACAGCAAGACGCATAATTTGAATTTTTCCTTGCAAAGTTGGCAGATGTCCTTTAAGTTGTCCCTACGTGCAGTTGAAAATTGAAGATCGTACAAAAAAAATTAAGGTTCTGATAAAAAGCTGTCAAGATGAAATAAGTTATGGACGTTCATTTGTTGAGATGACACACTACGTAATATGTTCTCCCTGAAAATACATTTTACATACAAATGTCAGTCATGGATTCCCATCGTATCATTTTGATACCGGCAAAACATATAGATGCTATAAGAATATTACAAAAAATTAAGAATTTACTATCAGTTATTTATATGTCGCAAGGTATAATAACGTAAACTAACTAAAATAACTGGGATATGCTAACTAAAGTGGACGCGTTGATAACCTCGGTGCAACAGTGTCAGCATTGCTGCTGGTGTGTCGTGAGCCATTATCTATTCCCAAATATTTCTAAAAATGTATGTAAGTAATTCCTAGTCACTGATAATAGGTTGTTTTATTCGTACAAATCAGGGCTAGAATATTTATAAACATGTTTACTTATATAATTATGTTTCTAATAATTGTTTCGTGTAGCTTGACCACCACATAAATACTAGCAGTTAAGCCTGTAGTAATTTTTATCTCTATATTCCTGTATAAAAGGAAAAAATGACTCACCGACTGACTGACATATAAACGCCCAGACTGAACCATTTGGAGGAAACATCGATTATGTAATGTAGACAGCCCCTCTGGAGGTTTTTTTTTTTAATTCAACCACTGACGGGGTGAAATTGGGGTTCAAAGTTTGTATGGATAACAAATATAACATGGTCGTTTGAAGACACCGAAACTCTGTAATGGCACTAAGGCTGCAAGTCAAGGATATTATAATTATTTAACTACTTTGTGTGTTTCTGCCGCGTATTCCATTGATTCAATGACCTCCTTTTTGAACTCAAGGGGCTGGAGTTTCCCCTCAAAATGTGCTTCACGATGACGTTAAATACATCGCAGGGGTAAACTTTCGAATTCACAGGAGCTGACTTGAGGCAGGAATGTTTCTCCCACAGTCAGTTTTACGTAGCGTGCTCGCGTGTAAGCTCACCCCTAAGCCTGGTTGTTTTAGTGCAGCCCTATAAAACGGTAAAGAACATTGTTTACAAAGAAATATTATAAAATTCCAAACTTAATAGCCGCAATTCTCTAATTTTTGGACTTGTATTTCATTCCATTTTCTATTTAAAAATATGTATTATATTTTGAAGGCATGCTTAACATTAAAAAAAAAAATACTATAACGAAAACACGAACTCCACACGGACAAAGTCGCGGGAAAAAGATAGTATTTACATATGGCGGAAGAATACATAACGGAAAGAAAGAGGAACATAAAACAGGTTTTTGAAAGCGTTCACTGCGCCGAGAACCAGTTTTAAAAATTCTGTATCCTGGAATCCGCGCGTTTGTTTTACAACACATCGATCCAGCACAGCGAATCCCATCAATTTTTTTTTTATAACAAAACTGACGGCGAACTCGAAAGATTGTTTGATCGTAATGAAATCTACGAACTACCAGCTATTAAACCAGTATAATCGTGCACGTGTTGAAAGACGCGTGAGCATTTATCGAGGGGTGGTTTTAGGGAAAGCGTTTAAACGGGCAGTAATTTTCAAGTTAACGAAACAGATAGTTAATCGCTTCGACGGATCTTTGGCACGTTGCGTGGATTACCGTGGGTGGGACGGAAAGCTTCTCCCGGGGCGTGTTAATGGGAATATTACAGGCGGTTAGGCTGACGCACGTTCTAGCGCTAACAGCACGTCGGGCCGATATTTGTGTAGAGGTCGTTATCGTCTCCGGAGAGAGCGGGGGAGGGGGGGGGTGAAAGTGCGTTTCGGTGCTGCTGTGAGTTAATAGTCCCTATCAACACGCCCCAATCGTATTTGCTGCAGGAATTTACAGCTTCACGGGGCGAACCGAATGGTATCTCCGGTATCTTGAGGGAGGTTTCGTGGCTTTCTCTCTGTCTCCGTCTCTCTAACGAGGAGCGCAGGGCTTCGGCTCATTATCCTCGCCGGGCGCGCGCCTGCTTGGAGATCTCGTCTCGAAGATCCCGCGTCTCGGTAGGAGCTAGGCGCGGCGCTCATTGGCTGTCATCACCGCCGGAGTTTCCAAGCCAATCACGAGCCGGCGAGAAGTGACTCGTGCCCCCTCCGGACAGCGGGATAAACGCCGTCGCTTCAGGGCAAGCATGAGCGTAATTCGAGTGGAGCGGAAGAGTGGAGAGAGTGGCTCTGAACATCGAGGTCTTGAGAGCCGTTGAGGGGGAAACGAGGTTAGTATGGTGGAGCGCTGGAATTAAATGGTGGAGGAAACGGGAGATCCCGGAAAAACCCCGCCGAACAGCGTGCGAAAATCCGGGAGCGACCCCCGCCGATAGTCGAACCCGACTCGCTTAGGTGAGAGGCAAGTAGTCTGACCACTACACCACCGCAGGCCCAGCGTAATTCGAAACTACCTCCCCTCAAGTGCCATAGTTTCACTCTAAACCTGAAATACATAAATTGTCTTAACANCGACTCGCTTAGGTGAGAGGCAAGTAGTCTGACCACTACACCACCGCAGGCCCAGCGTAATTCGAAACTACCTCCCCTCAAGTGCCATAGTTTCACTCTAAACCTGAAATACATAAATTGTCTTAACATCAATGGAATAAATACGTAAATAAATAAATGCCGATTGGGTGTTGAAAGCTAGTGCGAGTGTAATAGCAACCCACCTAGCGATTGGTGATTATTTACTGATTAAACAACTTGAATCTCACCACGGCAAACCGGATTCGACTCCCGGATTTTGGCACGCGAAGAAGCGTGGCGGATGTTGTGGTTGTTAACAAGACTTGTGGACTTGTAGGAGATGTTTTATAGGTCCCTGGACGTGCGTAAGTGTGGAATAAACAAAAAAAAAAGTTTGTAAAGGCTGTTTATGGTAAAGTAAGCACTTTTGAAATCAACCTTTGAAAAAAACCATTTTGTCCGTGTGTAGTTAAGTTGGCAGCGAAGAAATATATACAGTTCCTAGACTTGGCATTGTATTGTAAGCATTATATTTATGTCCAGTAGGATTGGTGTTCCTTTTTTTTATTCATGTTGTATTAATAATCTATATATTATTAAGACATTTACATTCCTAGCAATTACACGATTTCACTTGTCTGGCGCATGAATAAAGTGATCTGGCACATTACAATGTTAAAATAACGTATGGTGGAAGGATACACTGTAATCCGATAAGTAGACCATACGCAGGGTTTCCAAAAGTGCTCAGTATACCGTGAACAGGCTTTAGTAGATGTAAATACAGACCTTTGCCACGTCGAAGGAAGTTTTTGAGAGTGACTGCGTGAGCAAGATTTATTCTACTCAGGTTAGGAAGCTCAATGTTTCAGTTTGGCAACTAACATTTTCCGACGCCAGTTAGGACTGATGTCGCATGTGTACCAGATTTTACCGTTTTGTATGTAAATAAATGGGATAACTGCAATTTTCATAAAATAAATGTAGTTGTGTGAAATATTACGTGTTTTATTGTTATATTGTTCTTCACAATAGAGTGAAAATACAAAGAAAGATATTCACATATTGTTAAATATTCTGTCACAAATTGGGTTTAGCAAAACGTAGGCTCACACAATTTCTTAAATTTCACAACTGAATCGAAAAATTAAAATGACAAATGGTTACAAATATAATTTTTAGGACTTTCGTGAGCAGTTTCGTTAAGCGAAAGGAGAAAAGTACAAGCGCGCTTTTAATTACTTCTNTATAATTTTTAGGACTTTCGTGAGCAGTTTCGTTAAGCGAAAGGAGAAAAGTACAAGCGCGCTTTTAATTACTTCTGTATTATTTTCGCACTTTAATTCCTGACGTTTTTTCCTATGAATAATACTGGCTTATGAACGCGCAATCTGAATAANATATAATTTTTAGGACTTTCGTGAGCAGTTTCGTTAAGCGAAAGGAGAAAAGTACAAGCGCGCTTTTAATTACTTCGGTATTATTTTCGCACTTTAATTCCTGACGTTTTCTCCTATGAATAATACTGGCTTATGAACGCGCAATCTGAATAACAGTTGCATTTTCCTGTTTGCTCTTGTAAACGCCATTGGAGGGCGTGAAAAATAGTTGGAATAACGATAATGCTTAAAAGTGCACCTTGAGGCGGAAAATTTCCTTATGCCAAACTCTCCCATAGCAAATCTCCTTTTTGTTCCTAACCTGAGCAGAATTAACCTTGGCATGAGTGGTGATTGGCAAATGTCCCCGGTGATTGGACGAGCCATAGTGTTTATTGGGGCGAGGTAATAGCAAACTGTATGCTCGAAGCGACTGCGGGGAGCCATCAAGGTGCTCCAGGACGATTGATGTGTTGCGATCCTCCTAGCTAACGCAACATAGGCGGAAGGCGTTCACCAGAGACTGGTGTAATTAACAAACTGACTTATAAAGAACATTGGAATGTGTAATTTTTTTTAATAGAACCAGTTTAATTACTATTGTGATAAAAGTTATAGGATATCGAGTAATGTTTCGTTTGCTTGCTCTGAAGATAGCAAAAAAGTAAGTGATGTCACGGGGGGAAATACATAATTGTGTATGCATATATATATATGGTATTGTCAGTAAATTCGGTAATTAAATTAAGCTATTTCATTTATTTAAGACTTACATCTGTGACGAACTTGGCGACACTTAGGAAAATAAGCGTCCAATGTAGAAACAACCCTTTCTAAAGGCACACGTTACAAAATTAAGTTTCAGATATTGTGTCACCACTGGATACTTTTGTTGATTTGAATTTTGTTGCGCACAGTTTCTTTGTAAATCTGTCAGTCTGAATGTATCACGTATCTTGGAGAGGGGNGGGGGGGGGGGGGGGGGGGGGGGGAAGAGGTTAGAAAATTTACTCAAGGTCGTACTTAGTGCACTGCCAGCCAAGGTAAAGGATAGGGTTTTACATGCTAAATGATATCACTTCCAACTGAAAAAAAAAAACCCTATCACTTTTGAAGATTAATAACAATTTATTAGATTAATAACCGCCAATTGATAAGAGTTTGTGTTTTATTTAGTCGATAAATTTAATTTACGCGCAATTTTCAGGGCATTAAAAGTTTTACAAAAACCTTTTTTTAGTAGAAATGTGGCCTAGAAAAAAATATACAAAGCGTCTTTAGTTAGAAAGCGATGTCGTTTAAAGCGGCCAATAAACACCTAAAATTATTTAACATGTAAAACCCTACCTTTTAACTCGGCTGGTTCTGAGTTGTAGGCAGCCGCGTTCATTGTTAAAAGAGTAGCTATGTTTGTATAGTCTATTCATGGTTTAATTTCAACCATGAATCCTGCTTAATTTCCACTTTCAGTATATTCTTCCGCGAAAGCTTGACCAAGTCTAGAAAATAACACCAAAGTGACAACGCACCGGATTCGTGCGCACTCAAATATAATAATGTGCATGGGAACTATTTTTTTACTAGGTACTGATTGCACCGACCAACATGGCCGCCGACCGCGCCTGTCATGTCATGGCAGAACACTCCGAACTCCGATCCCTGAACCCTGCGCCAGAAGGAACTTTATTACCAATGCACCTGTTTTTCTGTACGTTTTATTCCCTATTTTATATATTACAACATGTAAATAAAATATAAGTAAAAGTTCAGTTCAACAAAAAATAAGTTATTTTTTGTGAACCGAAGTGTAAAACGCTTGTGATACATAACATATTTAGGGAACAACCAAACACGTCTTACACGGGGAGATTTTTCAAAAGGTTCTATTAAAAAGTGTGGATATAACCACGAATAGACTATAAAATACTCACACTCGCTGCAAAGTAGCAATCAGTCTACATAACTGACTGGTTTCACAACCAGTTATCGTGTGGTTTCGATTTACATTTACTTCAGTTTGTTACACATGTTTTCACATTTGTGACTGGCCCATCGCGAATTCTGTTTACAACCACGTGGAACTCTTGTGCCAGCGGTGAACACGAAGAACTTTAACCGATTTCTAGTTCACCGTTTCTATATATTACTCGGCCTCCAACAGACGGAGAAGAATGGCTTATTCTATAGAATACTTATATGATGTCATACTTAACTTTTGTAAGTTGTAACTGGAGCTAGGGAGGAAATGCACCCACGCTCTTCTTTAGAAGACAATTTAGCTTTTAGATGTACAGTATTAATTTTCGAAGAAGAGAACGCAATGTTTTTTTTTCTTGTAGAGTATTTCTTACGTTGTTGACGAAGGCGGTGCTCAACCTCATTTCGAGTGTTATTGGCAATGACAATTAGCAACACATTCTACAGATTGCGAGAACATAAAAAAAAGAACCACGTGGATGTGAACTCACGTTGTTATTTGGAACATTTCCGCCGCTCTTTATCTCTAAATAGTATAAAAAAAAAGTAGCTTATGCGCGTCTGTCTGTGTATTCGCTTAGCGCTTCTAAACCACTGCATGGATTTTGATGCGATTTTCAACATCATTTAGAGAATTTCTCGAGGAAGGTTTTTTTGTATAATGCATTTACATTCAATGTAAGGATAGTAGAGAAACGTCGAACGGTTCGTAATCGAGTCGTTAAAAACCGCTTTTAGGGCACTTACATGGCTTGTGCTGACTGAAGCATAAGAGATACATAAAATTTATGTACTACAGAATTGTAGCTCTCGAAAAGGTCTACAGGAAAGTCCACACTAGCATATGTTTATCTTTTAAGGATAACCCACAGTAACCATTTTTGTCTTCCAAAGTATTGCTGTATAAACTAAATTGTTACCGGGCGAAGCCAGGCTGGTTCGCTAGTAAAAAATAATTAAGACAATCGTAATACTGTAAAGTGTATGCAGATTACCTCAGAGCACTGCAGATACGCCTCTGGTCAAGAAAACCCAGCAGATTTTGCTAACTATCCTCGGTTAAGGTTAACTTAGGTTAATTTATCGCCTTAAACAACGTTATATACCTAAAAGTATGGTTAAATCTAATTAGTTAAACTAACATCATTATATTTTCTATAGAAACACAAACATTGGTCAACTTGTGCGAAAGCAATATTTCTAACTCCAGAGTACACTTGTTAACATTATTACTTTAAGATTTTTGCATGTAATTTACCATTTTCGGAACCTTTGGTTAAATAGTAGTATTTGAAAGACACCACCAATTTCGCAAATACGTAAACGCCGTTTTAATGGGCTACATTTCGACACTGGGTTTTCGATGACAAATCCATAGAATAACTATTTTTTTTTTAATATATCATAGCTGTTGCCAGAATGTTGAATTCTTCAAATGGGAAACTCTCGTATAAGACCGAAAACACCAAGGATGTAAAATTAAAATATTACCACTTTCTGTTTGTGTCGTATTCAGGTATTTCTTCGGCTAGTTTTCAACACAGTCTCGCACTAAAATCTCATAATTTTTTTCGCTCTGCCCAGTAATTAAACTACGAGCTAACCGTCGTCAAAATGACATTTACTGACCCTGCGCTACGTCCAGGATAATTGAGTAATCTTGCGACCAATTAGCTTCCGTTCTTAAAACTACAAAAACTTTTTCCTCGGAGTTTTTGTTATCGATCAGCTTCCGTGAACTCTAAAAATTTTATTTGGGCTTCTCGAAACAACTTTTTCTTTATTGCTCTTTTTTAAACTTCTCAGATAAATTAGATTTTGCCCTTGTTGAGGCTGGANTACCACTTTCTGTTTGTGTCGTATTCAGGTATTTCTTCGGCTAGTTTTCAACACAGTCTCGCACTAAAATCTCATTATTTTTTTCGCTCTGCCCAGTAATTAAACTACGAGCTAACCGTCGTCAAAATGACATTTACTGACCCTGCGCTACGTCCAGGATAATTGAGTAATCTTGCGACCAATTAGCTTCCGTTCTTAAAACTACAAAAACTTTTTCCTCAGAGTTTTTGTTATCGATCAGCTTCCGTGAACTCTAAAAATTTTATTTGGGCTCCTCGAAACAACTTTTTCTTTATTGCTCTTTTTTAAACTTCTCAGATAAATTAGATTTTGCCCTTGTTGAGGCTGGATGTTTTATTATGTTACGGAATTTACATTTTATTGTTACGTTGTGGTTAAGTCATACTTGCCTGCAAGCATTAAATTATACTCAATTTAAGGTATAGGGTGTGAAGCAATCGTGTTATCAAACATCTAATGTTTATGTATTTTGCACCTGCCTTCCTGCTCCTCTTACAAAATACACTCGCCATCGCATGTCGTGTTCATCGTTAAAAAAAAAAAAGACACGAGCAACCGAAAGGCAACCGGTCGAACAACTAGCTGCCCGGTAGGTTGAGCTACCGCAAAATGTCAGTCTGTGAGATCATCACTAAACTGCGAGGTAATTTCCAGTAACAAGGAAGGTGAGCTTTCTTCTGGCGGGGCGGTTTTCAGAAACGTCCACTACAGAAACTTCTTCTGTCTAAGCGGAGATTTCCAAGACTTTCCTCTGGACGTAGCAGAGAAATGGGATATACATCAGTCTCTCTCTCTCTCTCTCTCTCTCTCTCTCCCTCTCTCCCTCTCTATCTGAAGGTCCGCTGCGTTTTAACTTCATTTTCAACTCTAGCTGTGCCCGCGGCTCCGCTCGCGTGAACTACAGAATTATTGTTTAGGTTTTTATTTAAATACCCCCCCCCCCNCCGTTGTGACGTGAAAGAAGGACAAACAAACACACTTTCGCATTTATATAATAGTTAGGATTAGGATTCCAGCATATGTTTTCCTTATCATTACGCCTTTAATGCTTTATTGGAGATAAATGTGAACATCAGTCAAAAATATACCAGACTAAGTTTTTTTTCTACTCAGGTTGGGAACAAAACGTGTTTCCTTGTGGGAGAGTTTGACATTGGGACAATTTTCGCCGCAAGGTGCGCTGCATGGCGTTCCAATGAGGCGGTAAATTAATACAATTATGTTTATTTGTGTGTAAAAGATTGTGTTTGGCACGAATTGTGATACAGACTTCCCCCAGCCAAAATATTAAGTATCAAATTTTATTTGTAACTATCGTTCACCCCAGTAAAAATTACAATTTTTTTTTTTTGGGATTGAGCGTTTACAAGCAAGCTTATTTTGGTGAAAAAGTTGCGAATTGAAGTGCGAAATAAACACCGCTGTCATCGAAAGGAATTTTTCGATTCAGTTGACATATTTAAATAAAGTAATTTTTTGAGCCAAAATTTTGCGAAATACAATTTTACGGCCGAATACTAATCAACATGTACGCGTATTTCGTTTAATTTGCACTCCAGTGAGAAAAAGAAAGTTTACTCTGTACGTATTTTCTAACAAAATACCAATCGAAGATTTTAAACAATTATGTGCTTCATATGGAAACTGCAAATATCCTAATTGTTTACGTAAAAAATTGAGAAAATCGGGTACACGTGTAAAACCACCTAACCGCACCAAAGTTGAAGTTGACTTTCGTAATTTTCATTGGAGTGCTTTCAGCCGGACATCGCCACACTTCGACGTCCTCGTGGACGAAATATCAAGATTATCTTGATCAGTCGTGATTCCTTCTAAATACAACATAACTGGTGATCTAGCTACAAAGCTTCAACCTGGTGCAGTCAGTCCCTCTTCTCCTGATCACGGCCCGTCTCGTTTTGAGAAACCGACTCGTGGTTCGATCGGAGATACCATACACCTACAACTGTCTGTCTGGAAAAGTATCGGAGAAGTGTTGCCTCTGAGCGTGTTGATGATCTATCCCCCCCCACCTCCAAACGCATCCTTCCTATACCCAAGTGCAGGAAGGACAGTTTTGTCATTTGGGTTGGGTTGAGTTGAGTTGAGAGATTTGGGCGGCTCTTAACAACGAAGTCTTGAGAGCCAATGGGGGTGAAATGAGGTGAGAATGGAACAGCCAGGGAATGCAAGGGCGGAGGAACAAGGGAGATCCTTGAGAAAATTCGCTGACTAAGCAGAGCGGTATCGTCCAGCACGATTCCCACATGCGAAAATCCGGGGATCGATCCAGCCGGGGATTGAACCCGGTTCGCCTTGGTGGGAAGCGAGCAGTCTAACCGCTCAAACACCACGGCCCCCTTTGTCATCCGGGTTGAGCAGCCGGCTCCGTTTAGCAGAATCCTTCCGTTATTATTATTAACCCTGGAGCAACGGCTAAATGCAATAGCATGGAAAACAGGAGTACCAGGAAAAAACCCGCTGGCAGCTTGGAACTCCGCCACACTCTAAACTTGTAACAGCATAATTAAGCCAAATCAGCGAAAACAGTGAGAATTGAGCAACTGACAATCAGTGCCAGATAACTAATTAATATAGCGGCTGAATTTCCCTGATTTATTTGTGATTCCCACTGAGTGTGAATAATTCCACCCCACTGGGGACCGCTAGTGTACTGAGGTTCCGTTTTCACGTGCGTCTTTCCCGGCTTTCTGTGGGCACTGAGTTCCTTTTCATGCACTGGAAAAACAAATACCTATGGTTGTATGAACCATCTACACTGTCAAAATAGGAACAGCCATCTGATGGGTTGTACGTAACTTCTAAATATTGTTCATTTAGATAGTAATGCCAACAGAACTGTTTGTTGTATTCATGTCTCTGAATATATTTGCTACTGTACAATTGTTTACTAGCAGAGCAGTGCGTTTCTTCTATAAAGTAAAAAGTACCTTCAACAGAACTACTTCAACAATATTTGTATTGTTCCCAACAACTAGGGTTATAATAACCTAACAGAGTATTGTTGCTGTTACCCTCAGACACTATTACAGAACTAACTGTTCAGTACTAGCAACAGGACACGCCGTTAGATTATTACAATTACAATGGGTGTGGGAACAATTCAAATATTGTTTATGTTGTTCTGTGGGAGGTACTGTCTGTTTTGTAGTGGGGATGCAGCGCTCTTCTCTAGCAGCCATATGTAACGTAGCAAATACAATCACAGACAGGAATACAACAAACAGATCTGTTGGCATTACTATCTAAATTAACAATATTTAGATATTACCTACAACCAATCAGATGGCTGTTCCGATTTTGACAGTCTAGATGGTTACTACGGCCATTTTTTCCCCTTCAGTGTGGATGACCACGCTACATCTCGACGTAAAGCGGAAGCCGCTGAGTTGTTGGAGAGTGAAGACGTATGGATTGGCCAACACGTTCCCCGGGCCTCAATACGATCTAGCACGTGTAGGACGTCCATAGCCGCAAGCGGCGACTCCTAAGCTTCAAGGGGAATGAGCCATGCTGTCTCAAAGGCTCTTCGGCATCCTCATAGTGATCATAGACCCACGGTGCACAACCTGCGTCGCTGTCAGGAGCCAGCATATCCACCGCTGAAGAACTGCATTTCTCCCGTTTGCCGCCTCTCACTCGGACGTTCCTGGCACCCGCAATGTTGCACTCGTATATAACTCTTGAATAAATGTGTTTTTTTTCTCTCGCATCCTTTGGATTTCTTCCTCGGTCAGTGAAGTTCATTTTTCACATATTCTTACATCTCGACGATGTTATATGCTCTGTGCGTATCTGGGACACTTTGCTGCTCACCGTTACACGCTGGAACACCTGTGCCATCCTTCTTTGCACGCCATTGTACGGCGAAAGCATGCAGTAGCCTATCAGGCGCAAAGCCCGTTCCCAGAGCAGAGTCTCTCGCAGACTTCGGAGAATGGGTACGCCCACATCAAAGGAACCGAGACGCCATTTCCTCTCTGTGTACTTACGAACTAGTCATGCGAGGCAACAAATACCATGATGGCCGCCCCAAGAGCTGCTATTTCAGAACTTGCACAGGCTGTTACTTCTCATGTTTTGAGTTAAAAAATTTGAAAATCACACCGTGTATAACGCTTTTGGTCATTTCATAAATATGTCATTTACACGCTTTTTATACGTTGTTGACATAAAAGTGTCTTATTTTTGGTTGAATTGAAGTTTTACCTGTCTTTTATATATAAGTTACAATAATTCATTAATAATTAATATGAAAAAAAAAAGGGGTAGAAAATGGGTGCTTTGGTAATGCCTAGTAAGAAATAGTTCTCGTGCAAAATGTTATTGAACTGAGTGTTCAAGAACGAGGTGCGTTGTCCCTTTATTGAAATTTTCTAGTCTTAGGCCGTATCCGAATTCAAGTATACACTGATGTACTTCCATCGTTGCAAACTTTACCTACCCTTGGCACTTGATGAATTCGGACAGGCAGTGTTGTTGGCTTTGACAACAGCTATTAGCCATTTAATCACTTATAATGAACGTGTATTTCGGTGAAGAACTTTATAACTGCCGAAATATATATCGTTAAATCAAGGATTACATAATATTTCACTTCATTTTACATAATATTTATTTCCATTCTGATTGTGAGTTTGCAATTTTAACTGCTCGTATTAACCTTATCTTTTTTTAGGTTATGCACATAGGTCCAACATTGTTTAGACTTTTTTTTTTAAAGAAAAAACCTTTGTTCAAATTTCTATGCCTACGAAGTAGCAATTTTGCTGTATTAGTCTTTCAATTAAATTATTATGGTAAAATAGGTTGTAACCTACAAATTTGCTTCTCAGGGTGGTGGTGGCACACATACCGCAAGGACACAAGAATTATATATCTTCGTTTACTTGAATACTTTCATACTTCACTTGAAATTCGGCCAGCGCTGATGATTTCACTTCCGGGGACAGGTACGCACGAGTATGTACTTCAGGCGAAATCGGACCCGGCCTTAGTAAGCTTCGTTTGCAAGAGGCGGAGGAATAGCATGAAAGTAGAACTTCAGCAGCGCTTCAGAAAAGGTGGTTGTTGCCTGGTTTGAAAGCAGTGACAATTTGGTAATATAGCGAAATACATGTTAAATGAAAGCCGGCTTTTTGGCGTTCCTGTTAAATATTCATATGTACGACCCGGGACTTTTTTGAGACGAAAAATACGCGCTTCTTTGCTATCGAAGACTTTTGTAACATTATGGTATAGTTTGTTTCCTGGAAATATCAGACAACTTTATAATTAAATAAAAAATTACTGAATAAGAACTTGTTATATTTGCGTCAATACAGAGCTTGAGAGTATCGTTTCCTACACTCAGAGTTGTGTTTCAAGTTGATATCTTTAAAACTGGCTTCAAAAACCCGAATTTCATTAACATGTATTTTCGTGTACCAAATTTTCTCTACTTGCAAACCAGGCAAAAGCTTTAAGTAACCGCGAATGGACTATAGGCCATTCACAGTTACTTCGCACTTTTCTGAAGCCCCGCTAAAATTCTATTTGCAGGATATTTCTCCACCTAATGCAAACAAAGCTTAACCGTGTCTAGAAAATTACACCAAAGGGACAGCGCACCGCAATCGTGCGAACTCAATGTAATATAATTTTGCATAACAACTATTTCTTACCAGGCATTGCCAACACACGTGTTTTCTCACTGTTTATATGCATATTAATTATAAATGAAATATTATAATTTATACACTGAAGAGCCAAAAAAAACTGGTACACCTGCCTAATATCGTGTAGGTCCCCCGAGCACGCAGAAGTGCCGTAAGACCATGTGGCATGGACTCCACTAATGTCTGAAGGTATGCAGGAGGCATTGAAATCTGCGCCAATTTGAGAAAGGGTTGCACGTCTGTCACGTTTAATGATTCTCGCCAGTCGTCGTTTGTCCCGTTCGTTCACGATCTTTTTCCTGCACAGTGATGTCGAAGATGTGATGTTTTACCGGATTCCCGATAATCACGGTACCCTCGGGAACAGGTCGTACGCGAACATTCAAATGTTATCGCTGCTACCTCGGAGATGCTATGTCCCATCTCTCGTGCGCCCACTTTAACACCACGTTCAAACTCACTTAAATCTTAATAACCTGCCATTGTAGCAGCAGTAACCGATCTAGCTGCCGACCGCATTGCGTTACTCTGATTGGCACCATACCTCTGTTATAGTTATTTACATATGCACGCTTATACCAGTTTTTTTTGCTCTTCAGTGTAGATAAAATATAGGTTCACAATTTCAGTTTAACCAAAAATAACGTCATTTTACTTTAACAGAAGTATAAAACGCTTATGATAAATTATATATTTATGAAATGACCATATACGCCATACATGGGGTGATTTTTCAGAGGTTTTATTTTATAAAAAGTGTGAAGAACCCGCGAATAGACGGTATAGGCGTAGAGCGCGCGGAAGCCACCGTGGGTGATTCCTGTCCGGTGAGGGCGGGCGAAGTATTTATAAGTGGGCGCGCCGCGTGAGACGGGAGTACTCCTCCACGTCGAGAAGGGACTTTCCGGAAGGGCCAGGGGGGATGCTGGCCCGCCTCCAGGAATGCCGCCCCCGGAGAGAGAGAG
>NQII01005948.1:16313-35628 GCA_002778355.1 Clitarchus hookeri
TCTCTCTCTCTCTCTCTCCCACCCCTCCCCGCATCCTTATAGTTCCTGTGCTCTTTGAGGATGATTTGGAGAGAATCGGAACAAGTGTTATTATATTTTTTTTAGGTTACGACTTGCGAAGTCGATCTCATACGACAATGGTAGGGTTACTAGATCAGTGACATCCAGAAACAGGACACATGCAAATAACCGGCATAAAAGGACACTTGCAAGTAAGTGACACGATAATGGACAACATATAAAAATTTTAACATTATGTATATGGTTTATTACTTAAAGTTGTTTCCCAAAACTATTTCTTTTAACACTTCACTAAAAACGCGTTTTATTTTTGACGTTATAAACGTATAACTTCAGGGTGAAAAAAAAACCACTCTTTCTTAACTTTACCACAATCGACAATTTCACTTGTCGTCTACACACCCCACGTACATAAATAGCAGCAAATTTTTTGCGAGTGAAATGAAGACAAAAGAATCACGTAATTATGCATACATACTGGTAACCTCAGTGAATGGTCTGCCCTGTGTAGCTACGCTGTGCCGGATGATCAATGATATCAAGCGTGGAGCTATTTTCCGCGGGAGCNGAATGGTCTGCCCTGTGTAGCTACGCTGTGCCGGATGATCAATGATATCAAGCGTGGAGCTATTTTCCGCGGGAGTGACAAGGGCGACATTGCCACGCTCTTCAGCGGCGCCATGGCCACTACGCGCCAGGCTCTGATCTGGCGTGCAGAGTTCTCGTCGTTCTGTGTGCACCTGCCGGGTTTCGATCGGCGATCGACGTGGTGCAAGTTTCAGTGCAGGTCTCGCCAGTATTTTTCTATGTATTTACCCGCGAATTTAGAGATTCTCTCTAAACCTGAAATAGTAAATCTTGAGAAAATAATCTCGAAGATAGCTCCACCGGTAATCAGGAACAGATAACTGATTATAAGTATTGCGTGGAATTTCTCAGNACAGATAACTGATTATAAGTATTGCGTGGAATTTCTCTGATTTATATGTTATTCCCAATGAATGTCGAGAATTCCTCTACCATTAGTCCCCGGTTCCCAGTTCACTTGATCGATTCGCCAGTCGATATCAGCTTATCAACTGTCTTTCAGTGAATGGTATTTCACTGACTGATGTCATTGAGATTAGTCTAAAGCGCTGTGAAAAAAAAAACTGTTTTTAGCTATGTTGGAGAACTTGGCGTAGTCGGAAATGGTGTTTCTAACGTGCTAGATGTGAAATCACTCGACGTGTATAGTCTGAACTAGGTGTCCTGATCGTAGATCAGCACACTGATTAGGGCTACATTTTCAAATGTTTCGTAAAAAAAAAACTGTATTTTAAATACTGCAACGCAATACAAGCGCCAGGCAAGCTCCATAACGAGGTTTTGCGATATTGAAATATGAAGGTGTTTACTTTCCTCATGACGCTACTTTCTGGCCTGTGTAAGCAGAATTACAGCTTAACATAGGTACAATTCCATAAACTGCACGTGTGCGTGCAAACACAGACATAACGCAACATAAGTGCACAAGTTTCTTGAGTGGAGAGAAAAAAAATATTTAAAGGCTGATGACAGAAAACTGTTCTTGCCAACTTTCCTGGGCAAAAATTTTGCCTAAATGATGCCATCCTTCAGCACAATATCACGCCAAACTATGAAATGTACAAATTTAAGGTGTAATAACTATCTCGACAGAAATGCATCTCCCTAGCAAGATTTACTTGTAACGTTGGCAAAAACCCTAACTTAGCAATGTTTTTATCGACTTTTCTATATTAGCATCTGGAATAAGAAGACAATAAACGCATTCAGCCTTACCACCCTCCCCTCCCCCTCACACCATTCGAATCCTGCTGTTAAGTACTATCCGTACTTTTGAGGAATGTATTTCAGTTGCTATTCAACCCTGAGGATGGCTGCTGAAATGTAAGACGGGGACGTCAGTAAACTCTACCACACTGTCGCGGCTTACGCTAACATATATTCATTTTGTTTCAGATGACGTATGAGTAATTAGAGATACTGCAAAATAAATTGACGAGAGTAAATGAAACAGCACCGAGCTTAGTGCTGTTTGCGTGGACGAAATTTCCAGATGCTGTCCGCAGACGTCACGCGGACGTGTGTTCGAGAAGTCTCCACGAGAAACAAATATCTTTGAAATCTTCGTATGAGAAGTGTGGCAGATGCTGGTACTTGTAGTCCAAAAATAAGGATCTGGTAGAATACACGCGCGTGATAAAGCGTCACATCACTTCAGAAGACCGACACGAGAAGTCCATCAGAATCTGTTAGCATAGTGAACATTCCACGCTCGATAGTTATACGCGTGCAGGCCCCGAATACAATAGTACTGGCTTTAGATAAAAACGTTTCAACAAATTACTATCTAAGTTTTTATGAATAGCTGAGAGTTGTCACAATNTAGTACTGGCTTTAGATAAAAACGTTTCAACAAATTACTATCTAAGTTTTTATGAATAGCTGAGAGTTGTCACAATTTTTTTTTTCTTGCTTTACAGCGCATTAACGCATCACGGTGAAATATTGTTTACTTCCGAGACTTAACACTACACAACCAGAATTCAAGACTTCAAATAGTACCTGCAACTGCCGATAGATGGAGTTATCATCGTCATACAATACTTTGTTTTATTTAGGCGAAATAACAAAGCAAATAAATAAAATTAATTCAGCTCGCTTGACATATCTCCAGATATTTTTGTAAAAAGAATCAGCGACAACAGACGCGAAATACGCTCGAAATATCCTTCTTGTTATTTTTTCTGTTAGTTAATGTCGGCTTTAGCCATACCAACTTGTCCACTGTAACGTTTGGTGCTAAATCAACCGTAGACTACGCTTTTCGCGGTTTTCGGAGGTGGTGAAGACGAAAGATAAACAACGCAAAGAGTTGTGCTGTCGAGGCGCTGGACCAAGTTATATCAAAATCAAACTTTTTACAGACTAGTTCACCTTCCACGCATCTGTGAATGTAAATCCGCACAATATTTATATATGGAGATCAGAACCCCCCACACAATGTTCGGGAGTGTTTCGGAGACAGCAAGGAGTTGAATTTGTTGGAAAGGCAAAGCAGAATAATCGGACCGTCTGTCTTCTTTGAGCACAAGCGCTTTATCCTTGCCCTGCATTTGAGAAACTGTACAAACACGGACCGAATTCACATTAATTCTGTCATGAAAAAATCCATTCNATCCTTGCCCTGCATTTGAGAAACTGTACAAACACGGACCGAATTCACATTAATTCTGTCATGAAAAAATCCATTCTAAATAATTATGTCAAAAATAAATTAATATATAACGTAATTGAAAACCAGAGCACCGGATAAAGTAGAATATTTAGTAATGAACATAATTTTTTTAAATCTTAACATGACTTCCACAAGGTTGTACGGAAAATAAACGTGCGATTTTTTCAGTTAAACGAAGATCCCTCATCCTTCGCACCATGTTTGCACTGGACTTTCCTTTCGGGAATTTTCGTGTTCTGCGAGTTACACCTGGTTCGAGTTTAATCAAAAACAATCATCATTTTTGGGGAAAAAAAAACTCTCATCATTATTGTATAAATATTTACAGGCACTTTGACTTGTATGCTCACAGAATAAACGTCTTATTAAATGTTTTATATTAAAATAGTGCTTATAACACTAAGTCTGTTTTTGTTTTATACACGTTAGATGAACAACTCGCAAAATTGGGAGATATTTATGTTGATATCAATGCCAACGTGTCGCTGGATCAACGCACGTGTACTAATCGCTAGGTACGGCGCAATTTTAATTTTTACGTTTGGCGGAAAGATACACTGCAGAGAAAAAAAACTAGTGAATTATGAGGTCTTTAAAGGTACTCAAGCTCAAATAGTTTGTAGCACTCGAGATGCCGAAGTAACTCAGAATCCTACTTCTTGCAATATTCAGAAAATCTATCGGAAACACAATTCCTACAAACCCAGAACAATCTCGTCGCCATGTGTCTTTGGTAAAGGCGTTGTTTTGAAAAAAATGAAAAGAAAGTGTTCAGTGCATTTAACGGAAAAATATTCCAGTATTTCCTGTGTGAGGTAACTATAATTGGTAGGTTCGTCTGAATACTTTAAATAAGAGGTACTTCAGATATCCAATTGATGTTACCTTATTTAATACGTATTTTCCAAATGTGTTTAATAACAGACGAGTAGCAGTTAGTCCAACTTGTGTGTATAGTTGCGCAGGTAAGTTCGCCAATAATTCAATAAGGTTCCGGCTACATTTAGTCCAAGAGCATTGAGTTCTCAGACCACTGAGATTAACTGGACTTTATGCATGAAAGAACTCCTGGCTTTAGCATAATGTAAGAGCAACTTACCAACGGAGTGGCAGAGACTACGGTTTTCAAAAACACTATGCATTCAACTACATTTTATAATTTACCAGACTGAAATAAACCAGAAACATAAAAATTATTACAAACGTCCATTGAGTGAAAAACTACTGCATTACTAATCGACAACTTCCCTGGCAACCTGTACAGCGAGGCTGGCTCACAGAAGAGAAATGAAAGTTCTATCGCACATAATGGAAAAAAATCTTTGCGTTGATAATGTGACGCTGCAAATAAAAATGTCTGAAGTTACTCTGTCCTCACCGGCTTACAAAAACTACCAATAGAGTTGCCGTATGCCACAATGAGCACCACAGGACTCAAGAATAGTGCGTCACACCTGAAAAATAAAATACTGCTAACATGTGTAGTCTATAATTTTTAAACTCCAGCCTTCAAATCACAATTGAAAAATAAACTGAGTATACACCGAGGTGCAAACGTAAAACTTTAAATTAAAATATTCATTAGTATATGACACTTAATTACGTCATCAGGTCCGTGCATGTTGATCTAAGTGTTACAAATCTAGAAGTGCGAATTATGTATTTGAATATGTATTTTTTATTCACAAAGATTTTAGCATAATTCCGGCTTGTTGTGTGTCTGGTTTGGAAACGAAGGTAAAGTTGCGGCAGTACTTAATGACTGGTTGTAATTTAGCATTCCAGAATTTTGTTCATGCCTATATACAGAATTAACATTGGGCCGAATGTAATTTTAGTTACACCATTAAAAATATGACATTTAACACAGTCTTTTTCACTAACTGTATTACTGGCCGAATATTCTTTTAGTTACATATTTTAATTCATTGCCACGTTTTTAACGTAAGAAAATATAACATTTATCTTTGTCACTAACAGTATTACTTGCCCAATATTCTTTTAGTTACATATTTTAACTCATTGCCACGTTTTTAACGTAAGAAAATATTACACTTATCTTTGTCACTAAAAATAGTAACGAGCAACTGGCATGTGGGAAAGTAAAATTTAACGTAAATTTTTAATTTAAAAAAAAGCGTATACTTGTATGAAAGTCAAGCGCGTATATCGATAACTGTTAATCAATTTGCTTTGGAAAACATGGTAATTTGAAAATGCTGTAATAAGCTTTGAAAACTACTTTATTATATATATAAACGTTTGGATTTTTGGTGGCTTTCCTCACTGAAGGAGATTTTTATAGAAGCAATTTTAAGTTTTGTTCCAGATAGGTATAGCAATTTTTTCCACAACTGCATTTAGTTACACTTAGGATAGATAGGACTACATAACTAAAGCTGCAGTTTCTTTGAAATATACACGCACGTAAAGAAAAACATTTTTACCCATCATTATTTTTCCAGACCTTTAGTTTTACTCTAGTATATTACCTTACATATTTTATATCGGTTTTGTCCGAAAATGTGCGTAATATAGACCAGTTTTCTTTTATAATATATTGGTAATATTACGTTACTGAAAGGTGGGTATTTGTTAAAATTATCCAATTTCATAAATACTTTTTTTATTTTATACAATTCTCGGGTCACATTTTCTCATTTTCCTTTCGTGGGACTTATTTTGAGTCACTCGAAGTTAATAATATGATGTCCAAAATTATTCTCCACGCATTTATGGGGATCGCAATGCACGTTTTTGAAGTCAATGTTACAGTCTCTGATCCGTAGCCTTCCTTTTGTATAGCGGATAACGTACGTGAATAAATTATACCAGTTACTTTTTGTTAATGACAGCGTAGCAAATTCTATCGAGGCTGAGATTGATCTGTATATGTATTCTCGTTGGTCACATTAGAGTGACCGGGCGTAAGATTAGCAGTTAATATCAGCCCGACAATCTGCAGTTAACACAGATGAAGCTGAATTGACGTGAGTCGCCAACTTGTTAAATTGCGCAATGACAGGGTTCTGGCACGAAGCACGGGATTCGATCTGTAATAGCGCTGTGTGGTTTCTCGCTGCAAACTGTAATTTCATTGAGTCGAAAGAAAATTATAGATCCTCCGATGGAGGAAGGAATGCCTTGTGGCTTCATCGTATCTGAGATACGCTTATACGAAAACCTATACACTGTTAAAAAAATTTCCTTAAATTCACATACATTTTTACGGAAATGTACAGTTAATACATAAGGGAACGTTATCCGTGTCTATGGAAAGCGGAGCTAGGCTTCGTAAATACTAAATACTCCGTATTTCCTGCAGGTATCGGGTTTCGGAAACGAACATTGCGGAGTATAGTACATTAACGGTTACTTCCAACTTCTTTCTGAAGCCCTGCTGAAGTTCTACTTCCAGGATATCCCTCCGCCTCACATAAACAAAGCTTAGAAATTCACACCAGAGGGCCAACGCACCGTGTTTGTGCGCACTCGGTGTTATAATATTTTGCATAAGGACTACTTCTTACTAGGTATTACCAACACACCTATTTTGTCACTGTCTTTATTCATATTAGTTATAAATTTTAAAAAAATATCATTTATAGATAAAATATAAGCAAAAGTTAAATTTCTCCAAAAATGAGATAAACACAAGTATGAAACCC
Organism: Clitarchus hookeri; assembly: GCA_002778355.1. Lineage (NCBI taxonomy): Eukaryota > Metazoa > Arthropoda > Insecta > Phasmatodea > Phasmatidae > Clitarchus > Clitarchus hookeri. Next base: position 23,265 of record NQII01005948.1, read on the forward strand.
TTGCGATACGTAATATATTTATTAAACATTCAAACACGTCTTGCATTGGATNACATGGGATGTTTTTCAAAGGTTTGTTTCAAAAAGTGCGAAGAAACCGCGAATATACCATATACATGAAGCTTTCTTCGCGACGGTTACAGAAAACTATTTTTCTGCAGCAGTTAGGATATCCACTCCACTTAGACCTATTCTTTTAAGCACCAGAAAGTAGTGTTTGCTCAAACGCTACTAGAAACTGAAAATAAAGTTACGTGTCACAATTATATATCTTATTCACGCTTAAACGAGCACCTTTGAAAGCACTGCTCAGGATCTACTTTTCTTCTCGTTTTGTATCCTTCTGCCACATGTAAAATTACCGTCGTCATTGACCGTCTCACTCTATTCATACGCCATATGAAAGAAACCGCGAAAACTTTCGGAAAGGAAATGTGTTGATTCGCGCTCTTATGTGTATAAAGCAAGAACCACCGACATCAGCAGCTATAAATTTAAAGATTAGACCTCTGAAAAAACTCCAAATGTTAAAGAACTATTTTCAGTAATTCCCTGCCAACTTAACAGGCGGCTTGCTTACCGGGGTCTACTGCAGCACGTAGCATAATCGCACATTATGTTCAGTTATTGCGCCGTTTGTAGGCATTCGCTTACTTTTAACCAGGTTTTTCTTTAACCTTCTATCCTCTTTCAGGGAATAGTTTTGGTTTCCATGGCAGAGCCGCTTGTTTTCTTTTCCAGCGCCTAGCTTTCCTAATTGCTTATTTCTATGTAAAAGCAAGGTTAGATAATCTTTTATTCAAGGCTTCTTCAATTTTGTTTAATTAACTAGCAATATTCCAAGATTTCGTTACCTTTTCATTTTGAAATTAATAGGTCATCAGTTACTCTGATCAGGTTAAACTGCTGTGTCAACCGGTTGCAATAACCTTAGTTAAAGAATGCCGATTGTAAATTTTGTAATGAAATATCCTGTATTTGGTTTGTAGATTTCATATTTAAATTCTTCTCTGTCAATGTAATTATATAAAGTTTTAATGGTTTTAATGTAAAATAGCGCGTACTTAAAAATGATAGTATCACTGGTTTTGTGCCAAGCGACTTGATATCTGTGATAGTCACTGGCATTTTCGGAATACACCATAGAGCTTTCTTCTTGATTCCTATCCGTTACGGCGTGACACAAAATTTTGTTAGCTCCGGCCATTATCTAGTTTTAATGGAGTGATTCTCTGAGTTTTACCGCCTTGGGTGAGTGATTCTTGTCCTGCTTTCTGATCGTTGCCTCAGTAATGTGTTATTTTGTTCTTGCCTCTTTATTTATTGCATAAATTTCTGTTATCACAGTGGTTGTCCTGTTGGGTCAGAAAATGCTGTGTTGAGGCCATTTCAATACCTTGCTGCCGAGGCGTGGCAAATCATTTTGAAGTCGCCTTGCGTCATCTTGAGGCCGGTTTAATGATGATGTAGTAACACCGATGCTGGCGTTGGAAAGGGAGATGTCCCGAAGACGGGGTACGTCTCAGGAAAGTCCAGCCTTTGTTCCACCATGTTCGGCATGCGCATGAATCTTTGAACTATACAGCAATCAAGTGGCCATTTTTCAATAAACTTACTTTTGGACTGAATCAATCATCATTAAAAAAAAACCACGTAACCTCAAAATTTTTTCTATGTCTCTGCATATTTGTAATTTTGAATTTTAATCTTTTTTTTTTTGCGAGATCGCGACAAATTCAAAGATAATATCTTTCATAAAAAAGGTTTTATTTTATAACTACTATTTGTTATTGAAGTACCTAAGATATTATATATATCAAACTCTTGTTACTGTTGTTACACACTTATAATATTTTATTATTGTTGTATGTTGATTCACACTTCCATTAAAGCTCACTTTGGTCACACGAATATATGTTATACTTTCTTTATCAACCACATTCCTTTTTACTTTAAACCATTTTTTGCTTTATTGCTGTATGTAAGTATTATTATGAATGTTTAAGGGTGCTGGAGTAGGAATTTTGGTTCGGCCTCTTTGTTTCTTCATTTTATATTGGGGTCACACCTACACAAGCAGAGCATCCCCTCCCGCGCTTCTTGAGGATTGCGTCAGGCTTGGTGGAGCAGCGAACACCGTTATCCCACTCATGTTTGGAGTTTCTGCTCCAGGGTCGCTTACGAGAGGTGCGGCGCGAAACATCATGCAGAGTAATTTTTTTCCATAGGTTTGTTATCAAAAATTCTCAGTTTACCGTGAACAGCCGCAACAAATTAAAATCTTTACACCATACATTATCACGAGATCGTGTATGGTTGGAAAGAGTTATAGACTACGGAATTTTGACTCGTGTTTAAACATCGCTTAATAATTAAATTTTTTTTTAACTTTTCAAAAAAAAAAATTTATGCACAGTGAAACACTGGCATAACGAAAATTTAAGAATTGTTCGTACTCTCTTTTAAAAAAAATAGGAAGCACAGGAAAACTCTCTAGAAAATTTACGGAGATATTCCGTAAACTCACTAAAAGTTCTGTGGACTGTACGGTAAATCTATAATTGAAATCAGCGTTTTCCGTAAATTTACGAAGTACCGTAAAGAATTGTTTTTTTTTTTACTAGGGCTTTTCTGTGAAACGGCGGAAGATTTTTAAACTGTGTACGCAGTGTGAGAATCAATTGGGGGATGCCAGGAAATTGCTTTTCTAAAATTATTTCCCTTGGTCATGTAAGAAAAACTATTTCCCTGGCAGGAAAAGCGATTTCCTTTCCTGAAGAGCATTAATGGATGATAATGAAATTAAATAAATGGGGTTTCTTTCAATTTTTTCTATCCTGAATAAGTTTGTGTGGTCATAATTACCTTACATTGCTTATCATAATTTATACCACTAAAGATCTATAGTTGAAAAGATTTATACCCGTAGGATATGTATTGGTTTCGAACATTTTAACCTTTATACCTAATATTATTACTTTAGGTATAGGTAGTTCACGGTAAATTGAGCACTTTTGAGGCCCTAGTTATTGTGTTCCTATCGGCCATTTAAAATCTTTCCACCACTTTAAAAATAAATATTGCCATGTAAGTAGTAAACATAGTGTATATATTTCACCGGACTTGAAAGTTAAGGTCTAAGGCAACAATAAAATATATTTATTGACTGTTATTACAAATAAAAGGGCTTCAAAACAGTGCTCACTTTGCCGTGAATAGTCTATATCATATGCGACTTACAAGGAACTTAAACCATTATAAATTATGGACATGTTATTCTAGCTTTCAATCGTATATCATGTAATAGCGTTTACGCAAAATCTTCAAAAGTATCTAGTTCACTAAAAAAAGTCCCCCCCCCNTAATCGCGCTGGAGTTAAGGAAACTTTTTTCTGGTTCCTCCCCGGAGAAGATACAGTAAAACGACGTAGGAGTAGAAATCAACCCGAGTCGGCGGGCTGGAGCCCCTGAATCATTTCCCATGATTGCAGCATGTTTTTGTGTAGTGGCAACAGATCGTTTTTTAATTGCTCGTTGGTTTTAATTAGGAAGTTCGTCCTATTTTGCCGAGTTACACAAAAAATCAGTGGGTCTAATAACGTAGTGAGTGGAAATGCAGAGTACTGGCTTTGCCATCAGCCAATGGGGTTCGGGTAGGCCGAGAATTATATATATATTTTTTTAGTTTATTTTGCTCTATGTTATAGCAAATGCCGTCAACGAATGAATGATGGGAGTTTGGGAAGGCGCAAGACAAAAAAAACAGTCCTAATTTAGGGTTTCCTTTCTTACGAGTCAATTACACTTTCACATTTGACTTTTGTGATTTTTAGGTTCCCCCAAATAAAAGTATGCAATATTTCTATTGCAGTTGAATTTTCATAAATTGAATATAATTGTTGCCTTGATCATTGGTAGGTATGTGTAACCGTGTCTACTGATTTTTCCTATAGCGATGTCAACAAGAATTTTACTATCAATATTTATAACTCTTGGCGTACAATTCTCGTAAATACACACTGATGACAAGTCCAATCATAAGTAGCAGTGGAAGAGTATCGCAAACAAATTAGATCTGAAGAATGTTGCAAATATGGCAAATACTTAGCTGGGTTTGTACTAATATTTTGCTGATATTAACTAAGTACAGACTTCGATATTAATTGTCGTTAAATAATAAACCCAAGTCGCCTATAAAGTTTACTGGGAATGCGAAGATTACTAATATCTGGTATGTCCACTAATTGAAAGGACTGCCAAATTTAATTATTAATTAAATTATTTACATTATAAATTATTAATAGATTATTAATATATCACGCAAAACGAAAACTAAATTTCACTTTGTTTTATTCACCGAAGAGACACGCCTATAAACCACAAATTTTTCCATGAATTTTTGCATGGCTTTTATCGCCAGTATGGTAGAGAAATCTCCAAATGTTATAGAAAATACTGTTTCTGGTTCAACTTTTCAAATACAGTCTCGAACGTCTAATGACTAGTTTTTAAATATTCCCGCACGTTATACATTCGTCCGAATTATCAATACGAAAGTAATGCCTATTGTTTTGCTGGTCATTTTTTTAAGTGATGAAAGTATGCGTTTTTCGGTAAATTATCACGCTGAATAATTATAAATATTTTTAACTTAACTTTCTTCAATATGTTGTTTTTATTTTCACAACTGGTTACGCTTTTACTCATATACTCTATTAGCGGAATCTTCACACTTTTTGAATCGAACCTTGGAAAAATCTCTCCATGTATGAAGTGTTTCGTTGTTTCTTAAATACGTCATATATCACAACCGTTTTATACCTATGTTCACATACAAGTATCTTATATTTAGTTAAATTGGAAGTTTACTTATATTTAATCAATAAGTATTGATGCTATATTTATAATTAATATGAATATAGAAAAATAAAATAATAATCGTGTGGGTATTTCCTGGCAAGAAATAGTTATCATGCATAATATTATTAATCTAATTGCGCACAAAGGCGNTTCTTATATTTAGTTAAATTGGAAGTTTACTTATATTTAATCAATAAGTATTGATGCTATATTTATAATTAATATGAATATAGAAAAATAAAATAATAATCGTGTGGGTATTTCCTGGCAAGAAATAGTTATCATGCATAATATTATTAATCTAATTNATGTATGAAGTGTTTCGTTGTTTCTTAAATACGTCATATATCACAACCGTTTTATACCTATGTTCACATACAAGTATCTTATATTTAGTTCAATTGGAAGTTTACTTATATTTAATCAATAAGTATTGATGCTATATTTATAATTAATATGAATAAAGAAAAATAAAATAATAATCGTGTGGGTATTTCCTGGCAAGAAATAGTTATCATGCATAATATTATTAATCTAATTNAGAAAAATAAAATAATAATCGTGTGGGTATTTCCTGGCAAGAAATAGTTATCATGCATAATATTATTAATCTAATTGCGCACAAAGGCGGTGCATTTTATTTTCGGTGTCATGTATAAACTTGGTTTTGTTTTCATGAAGCAAATTCGGACACAGCCTAGATAGTGAAACTAAGTATGACTGTTCTACTGTGTAAGTGGGGGTGGCATATTGTCACCTCAAATTGTTCACAAACCAAAATGTTCAACTTTACTGTTTTGTATAATTGAAAACTTTCTTCTGGTTTCATTCTACGGTCAAGCTTATAATATTACATATAAAAAAAGGTGGCAGTCGAAATGCAATTCCGATTATCCGGTGAATCATCGAACTTAAAGAGAGCAATGTTATTGCGTGGACACGCACACACACACACATACACACACACACACACACACACACACACATACACACATACATACATAAAAAACACGGTAACTTAATTTGACGTAAGCAGGTCACCTGAAATTTTATATTGCAACAATGTAATAAGACTTCATAAATAATGCATCTAAAGAATTGTAAGTACCGTTAAAATTGACGTGGCATTAAAATAATGTAAAGAAAAAGGAGTAAAAACGCCGTAATAAAATTTGCTTCTTTCTACAATCGGTGCTAACGGGAATGTCAATTCCAAAGACTACGTTGACAATTGACATGGCCTCCGCAAAACACAATACAGTAAGAATAATTTTATCAATAGCCAATAAGTGAAGTGAGTGAGTGAAAATATTTGGGTNTCCGCAAAACACAATACAGTAAGAATAATTTTATCAATAGCCAATAAGTGAAGTGAGTGAGTGAAAATATTTGGGTGGCTCTTAACATCCAGGTCATGTGAACCGATGAGGGTGAAGTGAGACGCGTATGGAGCAGCGCCGGAATACCAGTGCTGGGGAAACGGAAGATCCCCGAGAAAACCCGCCGAGCAGTGGCATCGTCTGACACGATTCCCTCATGCGAAATCCCGGGAGCGACCCCGCCGGTTATCGAACCCGGAATTGAACCCTGTTAGCCTAGGTGGGAGGCGAGTAGTCTGACCACTACACCACCGCGGCCCCGTCTACAAAAGATTGCATCACTGCATGAGCACAAGAAACTTCTTACATAGCTTATAACTATTACCTTTTTCGTTCATTTAGAGCATTCTAATACGAGTCAATCAGTTCATAGAAACTACTTTTCTCAAATAAGATCCCTGCACAAAGGCGAAAAACTGTAAATAATTCTCAACGCTAAGTAAAACTTTTTCTGCTTTGTGTTTTTCTATTATTGTTTCCTTCTGCAAATATTTTCCATTTAATGAGGTGTTATAATTTTTGCACATACTCTGTAAGTTATACAGTCTGTCAATAGTAGAGGAAATATACTATTCGAAGTGCCTCTGCGAAGCCATGTTCGCGAATAGTTGAAGATCTCAATTAAATACAATTGCCATATCTAATTTCCTCTTTTAATTACAGTAATAGAAAAAAACTATAATGCTGTGTCTTTCGCCATGCACTATCGCTCACTATATTACAGACCTCAGTAATGAAAAACACTAGTCAGTACCTTATTATATTAATAAGTTAAATTACTAAAGTATTTCTCTTAACAATAATCATACAGTCCAACACTCTCGGTCTGCCAGATCCCACCTTCGATCCGACGCCATTGTCGATCACAAGCGCTTAACCTCACTTGTTAAGTATGACGATACACAGATGCCTACTTCTCTTAGGTGATTTTTATTGCTATTGGTTTTACTTCATTAGCACAGGCGGAGTAACTTGAAATACGCATTTCATGTTTACCTATATATTTCAGTTTAAACCGTTGCGAAGTACCACAATTATTTCTAAAATATATAGCAGTGGTAGGCATATATAATAATTAGGTTTGGTTTTCTTTAAGGTTCAAGATGCCAAGAAAGTATAAGATATCCCTGATGCTCAAAAATATACAGATTTTTCGGACGTTAACTTACGAAGAACTTTAAAGGAAAATTTTCGAGGTCTGCATTTCATTTACTAACAGTGAAATATCTGCAACAACCCTTTACAGAAAATGTCGTGGTGAGCATTTGAAAAATATTACCTACACATTGCAAACTATTAACCCCTTTTAAATGGGTTTATATTGACAAGTGAATGTTTTTCTAATGACATAGTATAACGTTCGTTTTATAGGAGGTATTAGAAGGACAAGGTATTGCAGGAAAGTGATTCAGAGGTAACAAGGATAGTGTGTTTTGGTCATGGGTTTCCTTGAGAGAAATAGGAAATTTTCATACGAGTGTTTATGTTGGTATAACTAGAGCAAGATCTGCCATTAAAGCAGACGTAATCTGAGAAAATTTAGAACATTTGAATGTGTCATTGAGGATAGATTTAAACCATTGACTTAACCTCTTCTCTCAAGTGCTCATTGGAGATAATCTCGTCGACCATCTTTCTTGAAAGTGATGAATTAATGCGAAGAGTACAACATTCCCTCTGTTCTACTTCCACCTAACAGCGTCCAGCGGTGCCAACCACTAAATGCACGGACACTGAGGAAAAGGTACTGTTGAATCAAAGAAAGTTTGTTCGGAGCAACCAAATTAATTGTTTTTAAAAGGGCAATTTCTATATTTTGTTGTTGAAACCAAATTATTTTGTTAGAATTTGTTTGCCACAAACAGAGATTTGGTAGGGGCCACTAAAAATTTATTTGGCTCTACGTGCATTAAACAGTCTCGTTTAATATAAGGTAACACTTGAGGCAAGACCGGGATTCGAACCCATATAAGTTGCGACCAAGCGCTACGTCTTAGTAACCTCTGATAAAGCGACAACTGAAGAAGTAGCAATGTTTTTAAATATATATATATATATATATATATATATATATATATATAAACTTCCTAATAAAACGAGTCTCACGGGAAACTAAAAANCAGTATTCGAAAAAAAAAATATATATATATATTAATCTGGCCAACGTGCGCCAATAAATGTTTCAAGTTTTACAGCTTTATTTTTAGTTTCCCGTGAGACTTGTTTTATTAGGATGTTTATCCCGTTATTAAGCATCAATAAATTCACTAACAAACACTTTTACAATCATGTCACAAAAAAAAAAAAAACTCTGGAGATGTATTTTCGAACGAACGCAATCAAATCCCAACACAGAGGTAGTGTTAATTCAATCGTGTATTTTGTTAGAGGAACAAATTTCTTTGTTGTGTATCAAGTTTTATGTACTGAACAAAATATTTTGTTTGGGGCACTCAAATATTGGTATTTTTGGCCCTATACAAACAAATTATTTTGTCGGCTCTTCTCTCAGTCCGTTATTTCAAGACGTGGCATAAAGTTGTTGAGTAATAGAAAACAAAGCTACGAGGAACAATGCAGTAAGACTGTTTAACTCGTTTGTTGAAAAAGCGTTTTAAAGAATAAGCAAGTAATGGTTCTTCTGAGAAGAATGCGATTATTGGATTCTAAACAACTGGAATTGCACTTTTCACTAGGGTCTGTTAATGTTTAGCCAAAGACAAGCATGTGCATACATAGTACGTAAACAGAATGAAATTATACATAAAAATGTTAAGCAACTCGCTGTAGATAAAGTATCAGAGACAAAAACGGGGATGCAGAAATATACGTCCTTATCTTACTTTACTAAATGTATTCTTGACGATTTCAAACTGCAAGATTTATCCAAAGATAAATTTTTTCATAGTAGTGAGTATTGCCTAATATATAAATCGGAAAATGGAAAGAGGTGGCGAATTTTGTGGACCGAATTTAAATAATTTATGTTGCTAAATGTTTTGTAGAATTCGTATAGGCTATTTGTGGTAAAGTGAGCAGTTTTTAAGGTGCACCCAACACGCACTAATAAATATGTTCTATTGCAGCCTCAGACATTAACATTTGAGCATGGTGAAAGTATACATCGTATTTATTAGTCACGTGGTAATGTTTATATAAAAAAGTGGCGTAAAGATAAAAATTGGTTAAAAGGAAAAATTTAGAAGGCCCTTAGAAGTGCTCATTTTACTGCGAAAAGCCTCTAAAGAAATTAAAGAAAGCCACACATGTCCTCAAGAACATAAACCCCACTAAGGTAAAAATAATTGCTGTTGTTATAAAAACGAATATTTGACAAAAGATTGCTATCGAAATGTACACGTGTTTCTTATATTTATTTTTCGGTTGTAATTTTTTTGTCAGGTTTAAAATAGCACTTTGCAGATTTTGTACTTCATACCATCAGTTCTGACTTAAATAAAAACTTACATTTTTGTGTCTGTTCTTATCGTTTAAAGAAAATGTGGAGATAAATAGAGTTTTATTCTACTTTCGCATATTTAATTGCTTTATTTGGTGTTTCAGTAATTCTTGCTGATTCAAACACGTAAAAAGAGGCATATTTTCGTATATGTTTTAATTATTATCTTAACGTCGCGTTAACTTGAAATATATAAACATAATAAACGTTTATGTTGATAAAAGTGTATACAAAAAATTGTGTAGTTTAACAACTACTTTGTTTCAAACAAAATGCCACGTGCACCTCAGAACTGACTGATAATTATAACTTCTATGTGAGGCTGAACTATTGACCCGTGTTTCCTTTTTTAGTACTTTGCCAATTTAAGATTTGGCCTAAACCTTATATATCCCATTCATGATTACTTTCAACTTTTCTGAAGCCCTGCTTAAGTTCTACTCCTAAGATATTCCTCCGCCTTAACTAAGTCTAGACAATTACACTAAAGGGACAACGCACCGAATTCGTACGCATTCAGAGTAGTTATATACTGTATAAGAACTATTTCTTACTAGGCATTACCAACTCACCTATTTTCCTCCCGTTTTATTCATATTAATAACTAATATAGTATTATGAATTATACATCAAATATGATTAAAAGTTTAATTTTAACACAAAAAAAAAAAGCTCTTTAATGTGAACACAGGTGTTAAACGCTTGTGATATATGGTATATTTATGAATCAGCCAAAACACGTCATCTTTGGGGGGAATCTTCTAAGTTTTGATTCAAAAGTGTGAAGAAACCGCGAATAGACTAAACTTCGTGTCGAGTGTTGGCGGGGAACGATAACTGGAGTGCGTTTACTTAATTTAAATATTATAGACGGAGTGGAAAATCATTTAAAATTTTCCGCCGTGTCGCTGGACGGAGTTATTCGCCTACTTCCCGAGGGAAAGAAAGGCTAATGAGATCACTTTCCTGTCTCTGTGCGTGTATGTGTGTGTGTCCCCCCTTTTCGATTTACTTAGTGTTTTCAACCATTGTCGCCAACGTGTCCGATGAGAAAAATATAAGAAGTGCATGCACCACTGTCAAAGCATTTCGAGCTTATCGAAGCACTCCTGGTGATTTGCTAGTTAAATTTTGGCTCCTCGTACATTTAGCTGATGATGCATCCCGTTTCAATTTAGTTATCGTATCTCATCCTATGTAAAACTTATTATTAGCATTACCTGAATCATATTCTGATCCCTCTTCTTCTGAGGTGTCAGCATCCTCTTCAGTTCCAGTCTCAAGTTCACTTTCACTCACATTATCCTCTTCTTCCTCCTCATCACCATCTTCAGTTATTGCTGTATTCTTTTGTCCTCCAGGGCTACTTGATTCCTCTTCTGCCTCCAATTCCTCTTCCACTTCGCGCATTAATTTCTGTAATCGCTCCTGTTCAACTTTCCATAGGCATGTCAGTCATCTAAAAATAAAAAAATANCTTCGCGCATTAATTTCTGTAATCGCTCCTGTTCAACTTTCCATAGGCATGTCAGTCATCTAAAAATAAAAAAATAGTGTCACATTTGTAATTTTTGTATCGCATTTATAATAAAACTACTTTTATTTCACTTAAATACGTTATTGATGCGTGATAAAATTGTGTTTTTGCTTACCTTGTTGACATAGAAAAGTACCGCGAGAGCTCAGGTGGAGTCTGAAGGACCCCAGACGACTTTGGTAGCTCCCTACAGCCAAACAACAGAACGGAAACTGTCATTNCTCAGGTGGAGTCTGAAGGACCCCAGACGACTTTGGTAGCTCCCTACAGCCAAACAACAGAACGGAAACTGTCATTCGTGGTGGCAGCGTTATCTACCCTTCCAATCTCGAAGGGAACTCGAGTCACAAAGCAGACATGCGCGCAGTCAGTTGCATCAGCAGAAAACGNTCTACCCTTCCAATCTCGAAGGGAACTCGAGTCACAAAGCAGACATGCGCGCAGTCAGTTGCATCAGCAGAAAACATTTAGCCTGGGGGACGTCTACCAGACACCACCTGAGTCCTGCAGGGTTTAACAAATTGAAAGGTCAAGTTGAGTCGGCAGATTTGGGCGGCCCTTAACAAAACGGGGTCTTGAGAGCCGAATGAGGGTGAAATGATGTGAGAATGGAGCAGCGCCGGAATGCAAGGGCAGTGGGGAAACGGGAGATCCCAGAGAAAACCCGCCGACCACAGCGGCAACGCCCGGCTAGATTCCCACTTGCGAAAATCCGGAGCGACCCGGCCGGGGATTGAACCTCGTTCGCCTTGGTGGGAGGCAAGCAGGCTTACCGCTCAGACGACGCGGCCCCATATGCTCGTTGCATTTACTTGTTGACCTGCAGCGGGAAGGAAGACGGCGGTTTATTTTCGGGTTGTTCCGGGTAAGCAGTCGCCCCAGTGAGACAATACTGTACCGCTAAGCAAGAGCACGTCCGTTGAAGGGGAGGTGGGGAGACGTGTAAGGGCACGCTCGCTCGCGTGCTGGCCGGTGGTTGTGGTAGGGGTAAGAGAGAGAGAGAGAGAGCGTGTGAGGGAGGGAAGGATGAGAGAGAGTGGGAGGAGGGAGATATGAGAGGCTATGTACGATTGCGCGCGCCGGCGTGCGTGTGTCCCCTTCCCCTACACACCCTACTCGCCCCCACCC